>QAXK01003508.1:0-11060 GCA_004335735.1 Chlorella sp. KRBP | reverse complement strand
CCCGCACCCGCACCCGCACCATCATCTGCACCCGCACGCTCAAACGCTGAAAAAGTCTCGCCGGTACCTCACCGAGACAGCGTGGTTCACGATTAGGGTTAGGGTTAGGGTTGACACTCACCGCGAGGGTGTAGTTGGTTTGCTGCGTGAAGGCCGCCTGGAGCGTGGTGAGCACGATGAGCGTCTCGTTGAAGGTCAGGAGCGACATCGGCTGCAGAGTGGGCAGGGGGTCAGGGTTTGAGTTAAGGTTAGGGTCGTTGAAGGTCAGGAGCGACAGCGGCTGTAGAGTGGGCAGGGGCACGAAAAGAGCACAAGACGACGCGCGTCAGCCACGTGGGGTTAGGGTTAGGGTTAAGGTTAGGCAGCGACAGTGGCCGCATGTGCAAGCATGGGCACCGCATGCATCCCACCACACACGCCCTGGCAGCGCCCTGCAGGCATGCACCTCAATCACAGGCTGGCTGCCTCCACCTGCCAGCCCACGACCATCACCACCACCACCACCACCACCACCACCACCCTGCCTGCCCACACCCAAACACACCACGCTGCCTCACGGCCAAAGCACGCTGGCTGCCCACTCACACAAGCCCCCCGCAGCCCCGGCAGGCATGACACGGCTGCTCCAGATATAGAGTAGAGCTCAGCACACACACACACCTTGATCACAGGCACGTTGTTGCCTAAGCACTGCTCCACCAGACCTCCGACGATGCCCGAGACGGTCGTGTAGTTGACGCCACCGCTGACGCCACACGTGCTGAACCTGCAAGTGCACGCCGGCTTGAGAAGCAACAATGTCCAACGTACCCCTCCCTCTGCTCCTGCTGCCATTGCCGCGGCCGTGGAAAGCTGGAAAATCCGCCGTACGTTTGCGCAAATACCTGTCCCGCTGTCCCACCCGCCCAGTGCGTCCCTGCCACCTGCTGGACGGCACCACCTGCCACCTCCTGGCTGCGTGCGTGCGTGCGTGTGCAATGATGAGCTCTGCTGCCTGTGGCTGCGCGTGGTGCATGTGAGCGCACACACACCTGCTCATTAGGTCCTTCACCGTGGTCGCCTGCACCGCCAGGCAGGCGTCCGTAGTCGGTGTCGTTGCCTGCAGCGCCCTGCTGCTTGTCGCTGCTGGTTCTTCTGCAGGTTGTTGGCCACCCGCCGCGCGGTGCACGCCGCCCAGCGGCATTGGCACCACAGTAGTGCTCTGATCATGCTGCTGTTCTCGGTCGTGCGCGTGCGGCGTGGCGAGTGGTGGCGCCCCAGCGACCAACGACGAACGGCCAACCAGGAGCAGCAGCGCGCAGAGGACCAGCCTCCCACTGGCACACCGCAGCAGTGTGCGGCCAGCGCCATCGCCAGGCCTCCATCCCCAGGCGCGCTCGCCAGCCATTGGCCTCCTCGCCTCCTCCATCAGCGCTCGTCCATCATGATGCACTGCGAGCTGCAGCAGCTGCGAGTGTGGTCGTACGAGCTTGCAGCGCCGAACCTGTTCTGCTCGTTCTCTCTTGTGTTTTTCTTTCCGCTGTACCATGTCCCAGTGAGACCAGAACGTCCGGGACATCAGGAGAGTGCACGCGCCAAAGCAGGCAATGCATTGCAGTGAGGCAGCAGCACCTGGTAGAGCGCTGGCTGGCCGGCTGGCCCTGACTAGTGCTGACACCTGCTGGCCCTGGCCACTTCCGCCGTCCTGTTTGTCCTGATCGTGCTATTGCAGTCCAGAGCCCAAGAGAACGACCAAACCAGACCCAGGCGAGCACCCAGGAGCATGCATGCCACCATCAAAGTGCGCAGAAAAGGCCCGCGAGCGCAATGCTGTACAACCGACAACCGCAGATCTGCCGCCCACCCGCCCTTTCCACAAATGATGCTGTGCCAGTATGTGCGCCCAACCGTGTCGTTAAGGTGGATCGTATGTATGCAAAGAGAGTAGCTACAAGCCGCTGTCACGATTCTTCCCATTCAAGACGCGTTCTGGTCGCTTCATGCCGCACAAAACCTCCTCTCTCACAACATTCTGCGCGCACACGCAGGCATTCACGCACGCACGCAGGCGCACGCCCTCACGCGCGCTCCCCGAGGCGAAAAGGGCACTGCACAGCCCCTGCAAGTCAGCAGGGCAACAAGTGCGTGTCGGTGCAGGTGAGCAGAGCAGGTGGGAGCAGGTGAGCACAGCACAGCCTTGGCGCAGCTTCCTATGCCCGCCAACTTGCCCGTTCAATCATTACTCATCGTCGTCATCATCGTTACAACCTGCAAGGCCCCACCAGTGTGGTTCCGAGCGGGTGGGCCTCCAGGACCCACCTCACTCGCCCCTGTAAGAACGCAAACGAGGGTTGAAAGAGGCGGAAGCGGCCATCAGGGCACATGCCAGAGCACCACCAACACGCAGGTTCTTCTACGTACTGGATAATCCTTTGTACTGGCGATGACATCCCGCCATAATTGAAGGGAAGGGAAAGCTCGGGGAACGGGCGCTTGGAGAGCGGAGTCGGTTGCGTGCGTGTGTCGTTCGGGTGACAAGCGGCAAACAGCCAGGGTGTGCAGGCCGGGAGCAAGGGTCTACCGCATTGCATGAGGGAGGGCTTGGTCAGGGCTTGGGGCGTCAGGGGGGTCCCTCAGAAACGCGCGGCGAGGCAAGAGAGTTGGGTTGCCAGGAAAGGTGCACTCAACAGCTTGCGACGGACAGACAGACAAACGGTGGGAGATCTCACCCGCCCCCACCAGCGCCTGGCTGCCGCGTGCATTGGCCTTGGCACGCGCGGCTGCAGGGCCCTCACACACCAGGCACCTCCAGACCTCCAGGCGTACAGGGGCGGGAAGAGAGAGCCTCGTGAGTCAACGAGCTCGTTGGTGGGTATGTGCGTGGAGCCCAAGGCATCAGGTGGTTGCAGTGCGCCCAGCCAGGGTGCGCTATACGCCTCAGGAGTCTGACTCCCACAAGCACTTTGGCGCAAACATGGTGCGCACGCATTGCACAAGGTGCCCCGTACTGTGCGCGACCCCAAGCTCCTCCGGAGGGCGTTTCCCATCATTGACTTTCCAGCGTTTGTGCTTCACTTTCAAGCGACCAAAGGCTCCTCTACATGCGCTGGCGACACCTATCCGCCCGCAGCACACAGAAAAGGTGGTGACGCGGTGTGGTTGCGTGCCGCGCAAAAAAACAGAGAAAGGGGGGGAAAGCAAGTGCACCTGTATAGCTGTACGCCTGCTGCTGCTGGGGCCAGGGTTCAACTCAAAGTGCAAGGGCATGTGAGGGACCGGTGGCAGCGACTGCACCGAGACAAACCACCACCACCACCACCACCACTACCACCACCACCACCACCACCACCACAACCGCCACCACCACCACCACCGTGAGAGGATCAATCCAGGGAGCCCTTGAGGCCCTTCAGCTTTTGATGTGAGCAGGGCAACAGTTTCAGGGGCCTCTGGAGCTGTCCCCCAGCGTGGGTGTGCAGTGTGTGCAGTGGGAACGATACTGTTTCCTTTTCCTTTCTTGCGGCGGTGCGTGTGGCGACACAGTCTAGGAGTGGCCTGAGCTGGCAAGACGTGCCGCACTTGATTGTTTGGGCGGGAGAACAGCTGGCCACAAGTGCCGCACTTGATTTTTGAGCGGGAGAACAATAGTGCTGGCTCGGAAAGGGAGCAAGCAGCCCCTGGCGGCACACGCTAGAGAGTGTGAGTGGTGGCATGGCAGCTGGCAATGGCAGCACCAGTGGCAGGAGACCAACACCAAGGAGCAGCCCCTGGCGGCACACGCTAGTGAGTGTGAGTGGTGGCACGGCAGTGATGCGGCAGCACCAGTGGCAGGAGACCAACACCAAGGAGCAGCCCCTGGCGGCACACGCTAGTGAGTGAGTGGTGGCACGGCAGTGATGCGGCAGCGGCAGCAGATAAGTAACACCAAGTGGCCGCCCTGGAGCCCGCCCTGGTGCTCCCTCTGGAGAGCCTCATACACAGGTGCTGCCTCGGTTGCAAAACCTGGGCCGCCCCGTTTGCAAGCTACACACAACGCACATCGCTTCCCAACCCAAGCCCGCTTCAGTGATGCCGTCAGCGAATACCCAGTTGCTAGTTTACGGTATCTTGTGGCGCACTGGGGCGACTCTGCAGGCGAGAGGGCCAACCGGCACAACGGCCTGCCCCAGAAATGGGCTGTAATCAAGCCCCGGGCGACTGTGGACCGACTACCGACAATCTGCCTGCCCCGGACAATGGCTGTACCGGCTGTACCGCCAGCTGTACCGGATGGCTGTACCGGAAACGGTACTGTGCAAGCTCAACACAAGAGGACGCATACGTCAGGCCAAGGCCAGGGTTAGCAGGGAGGGCTAGGGCAAGGACAGCCCAGGGCCGAGACCAGCCGGCCGGGGCCAGACGGGGATACCAAACGCGCAACAGCAAGCGTCCAAAGCAAAAAAGAGTCTGCGTCTGTGGCTGACCTGCTTGTAGAGCCCGCCTCTAGCCTCTTTTGGGGCCCTATGATTCGAAGCAGCCTGTATCCCCATGCAGGCCCTAGGGCCCCCAATGTGGGCCCTTGGCTTCAGCATCCTCTAGCCCCTTGTGGGCCACAATCACAGCAAGTGCAGCAAAGTCATCCCCCCAAACTACAGCTAAGGGCCCCGGCGGGGCGAGAGAGAGTAGGGAGCCTCCCCGCCGCTTGGCGTGTTTCATCATCTCGGTCACACCATCATCGCTCTCACCACCCTGCCATTTCTCATCTCATCTCCATAACCCCCAGCATCTCGTCGCCTCGCCTCCAGCTCCATCGCCATCAGTCACCATCACTGCCACCATCCATTATCACGGCCACCCCATCACCCATCGCTGCAATCCCATCACAATCACAATCACCGTCGTCTCATCACCATCACCTTCACGTCAGCGCACTGCTTCGTCTGTATGCAGCACTGGCTTGCGCATTGCAAGCGGATCTCCCACAGCATTGTAAGCGGCTCTCCCACTGCAATGCCCACCCATGGCTCAGCCTACGCCTCCCTCCCACTCAGGCAGCGCCCAGGCCCGCAGTACGCAGGCCCAGGCCACCCGTGTGTGTGCGTGCGCTTGCACCCGTGTGGTCATGACGTGTCCTGGCGGGCCGTTTGGAGCAGAGTGTGTAAAGGAAGGGCTGTGCTGCAGCTGGTGCATGCTTGTGCAAGTGCATACGTGGTGCTGCTGCTGCCGTGCGTCGTCACGCCGGCCGCGTGCCCAGCAGCTGCTGCTGTGGAAGTGCTGGGCGCGTGCCGTGGTGCGCGCACGCGGACGGCTCGCAAGGGGAAGAGCGCACAAGTGCGCAAAGAAAGCGCGCTGCCAGGCTGGCAAAGGCAAGAGAGTGCTGCCAGGCTCGCAAAAGGGGCCGGTTTGTGCTAAGGCGGGGTTGCGCGTGCACGCATGCGTGCGCGTGGCCGCAGAGAGGCAGGACGAAGGCACTTCTGCTGAAAAAGGCACTCTGTTGGGGGCAAGGGCCCTATGAGTGCACGAGGACAGGGAGACGAGAGAAGGGAGAAAAAGAGAGGGTGGTGGGGCAACTTGGGCGAGCATTCCATTCCTGCACTTGAGCGGGGCCGTGCAACTCTGAGATGTGCAAAGCAGACGCATAAACGCTAGTACACAGCACGGCGCCTGCGAGGGCTGCTTCCCCCAGTCTGGCATCTGCAGAACAGCACGTGCAGTGTGCACTGCAGGCTGCTGGAGAAGCGCTTGCACTGGCCAATGGCAGCCTGCACCTGGCTTGCGGTAGCCCGTCAAACTGCACCTGGCTATGCATTACCACAGCTCAACAGCACTCGAGGCCTTGGAAGCACATGCTCTCTCACGCCTCACAGCATCGTTCAATCCGCCGTCGCCCCGCCCATGGGTAAAGACGCACAGCTCTCTCGCAGCAGCCAGCCCGCAGCTACAAATTTCACGCCAGTCGCGCTCATCAGCCCACGGCCGAAGTACAGTGCTCCGCCCTGCCCTGATACCCTGCCCTACACACCAAACAGATGTTTTTGTATTCAAACCACACACACACCACCATCCCATCAACTTGCCGCCCTTGGAACAGCGTAATCACGCTGTGGCGGGATGCAGTGGCCCGCAGCCCGTTGTCCTGTGGTGCGGAACGCCTCTGATGAAGTGTGCCCTCGTGTCCATCAATCCTCGTCAAATGCGCCCAAGGCGCCCTTGAAACACACGTCAAGCCCTAGCCGCAATACCGCCCTCACACCGCACGCCCCTTGCCAAACAGCCGGGCCGACTGGCTCGCTGGCTGCCTGGTTAACCTAACCAGTTGCTGTATGGCTGCCATGCAAGCCCCTTTTGTACTGAGCCACGGGCCAGGGCTCTCAACGCCGCACGCATACAGGGTTAGGGTTAGGGTTAGGGTTAGGCCCACCCTGTAGTGCCTAGCGACCGGGCCCACTGGGGCACCTCTCACCCAAACAGCCGCCCCGGCTGAAGGCATGCAACAACAACAACAACAACAACAACACCAATCACCGCCGCATACCACGCACGGGGTGCATCGGGCCCCAAGGCAACAACTACCGCCCACCGCCTCCAGCAAGACCCGAGCAAGCAACAAGCAACGTGCGACGTGCCCGCACCAGATCTGCATGCAGGGAGGCGAAGCCATGGCCACAAAGCACATTTAAGGGGCGTCTAAGCATGTGAGCCCTGAGCTCCAGAGAAGAGCTTGCATGGCTGGGTGACCGTACGCGTGTTCGATTCGTTCAGGTGGGGAGTGGAGGCTCTCTCGCTCAATCTCACTCTCTAGGTGCAGCACCCGGAGGTTCAATCCCAGCGGGGAGGCAGGGAGGCGACGCGCATGCTGTGCGTGCTGTGTGTGTGAGCAGGAACAAGGACGCCGTGGCCGCCACACTAAAGCTTTGCTCTTCAATAGATGAAGCGCGCAAGCCTGAGTGCGCCTGTAGGTCAAGCCAGTGTGGGCTACTGCTGCCAGGCTTGACTGCGCGCACTCTGAGCGTTCAGTCTGTGTGCGCTCTTCAATAGGGGGATGCTGCGCGCAAGCCCGAGTGCGCACGCAGACCTAGCCCGTGGCGGGCTACTGCTGCCGCGCTCAGCACATAAAGCGCGTGGGCTACATCTTGAACAGTGGAGTGTTTAGTGGCGACCACTGCCCCTGCTGCTGCCCCTGCTGCAGCTGCTGCTGCCCGCCTGAGGGAGCCGCCTGCAGCGGCACCTGCGGCCCCTCGCCACCCACGCCACCTCCAACCGACAAGCCGCTCCCACCCAGCCCGCCACCATCTAGCCACACCGCCGCCGAGGGCGCCTCTCCCCACTGCCCCAACTGACCCAACGCTCCACTGCCACCACCGCCCTCCCCGCCACCCGCCCCGCCCATCCCCACTGCGGCACCCGACATCATCCCGCTACTACCACCAGCGCCAGCATCGCCGCCGCCGCCGCCACCGCCACCCATGGCATCCAGCATTACTTGCTGCGGCAGGCCTAGTGTTGAGGAAAACGAGGACTCGAGAATCCATCCTGGTGAGGGTTGACTGCCACCGCGTCCACCACCACCGCCGCCACCGCCACCGCTGCCAGGCCCGAGTTGATAAGCCAGGGCAAACGACTGAGGGGGCTGCAGAGGAGGCTGCGCGCGGTGCGGTGGTGGTGGAGGTGGCGGGGGTGGTTGCGGCGGCAGGTGTGTGATGCCCTCGCGTTGCATGGGCATGCCGCTGCCGCCTGCGCCGCCTGCGCTTGCACGAGTGCAGCGTTTCCAACCAAGGCAGGGCTTGAAGGCACGCAGCGTACAGTGTATGTTTCGCTCTGTTTCGATTCGTTCATGTTGCTGTCACCCGGGGCATTGCTGCCCGGCACAGCAGGCAGGTCACTGCGAAACACGCGGGAGACACAAACGTGCGCAAGCTGTGCCAAATTTGGACAGCACATGACAGTGTGTTTCTTGTACCTCTTGTGGTACGAACTCAGCACGTGACCGTAGCAAGCAGTGGCGGTTACGATTTGCTATGGCACAAAGCCCTAAAAACCACTCACCAAGGGTGTGACCGGCGCCAGCACCACCACCGTCGCCGCCACCACCACCAGCAGCACCACCAACCGCGCCCCCGAGGATGCTTGGGGCCGAGGACAGCAAAAACTCCCACTGCTGCTGCTGCTGCGCCTGCTGCTGCTGCTGCTGCTGCGGCGGCGGCGGCGGTTGTAGTTGCTGTTGGTGCATATTGGCTTGATGCTGCACGTGCGCGTGCTGCACCTGGTGCTCTCCTCCGCTTGGCTGGCCTCCCGCAGCACCTGGCAAAGCAAGCAACCGCGACCACAACGCGTGAGTGTGGTAGAGACAACAACACAGTGCACCAACATCCACAGGGCTGGCCTCCCGCAGACACCTGGCACAGCGCAAGCGCACACTGCAACATAAAGCACCAACACTTGATGCACATAATGCACCAACACATGGACATGAGTGGGGTTGCCAAGCTCTGCATGGAACCAAGCAGCACAGGCGGACCTAGCCTCGGCCCGCCACACACCAAGTGCAACAGAATGCGATGCGCTCACCGCTGCTGCCAGATGGGTGCGGCGGTGCAGGAGGGAAGTGGTGCAGGTGCTGCTGCTGCTGCGGGTGCTGCTGCTGCTGCTGCTGGTGCTGCAGGTGCCCGGGAGGTGAGAAGAAACTGCCGCCACCCGTACCGCCACCTGTACCGCCGCCCGTACCGCCACCCGTCCCGCCACCGCTGCGGGCGCTGCTGGCCACGGAGGAGTGCAGGGCGGCCAGGGCCTGCTCCAGTTGGCCCGTAGGTGACGGGAGCATAGATGGGTATGCGCCTGTGGTTACGGAAGTGAAACGCAACACAAAAAGCCAGCTTATACATTCCTGTTGTGGGCACGCAGCACCATGGTGATGACAACAGGGCACAGAAGCACGCAAGCAAGCAGGCAACCTCGCAAATGTGCATCATGCATCTCATCTGCCCCATAGTGGAAGACATCACAACAGATGTGAGTAAGTGAGGTTTACGCTGTTCGATTGTTTGGACGTGAATCAAGCCTTGTGCACAGCTCACCTGCTGCACCAGGGCTGACACCAGGGCCACACACCGTCAGCGCCGCCTGCGAACCAGTACTATGCCCCCTCACGTGCCCCTGCCCCACCTCCCTCCCCACCTCCCTCCCACCACCGCCACCGCCCCCCGGCGTCACGCCCGCGCTGCCGGGGGTATACGGCATGGAGCTGCGCATCGTTAGGGCTGAGGCCGGCCCTGCCGTCGTGCTCCCTCCCGGTGTTTGCGAGCTTGGAGCCGTCAGCGTGGAGGTCGGCCCCGTGCCGGGTGTCAGCAGAGTTGTCGCGGTGCTGCCGCTGGTGAGAGGAGGAGCCCATCCGCTAGGCGACGACATCCAGCTGGTCCTACTGAAAGGCTGCATGTGCTGCTGGTCGTACGGGCTGTTTGAGCTGTGCACGCTCTGCCAGCCGGCGAAGGGGTGCGGAGGGTAGTGGGGGTGGTGCGGGTGATGGTGGTGGGAGGCGGCGGAGGAGGGGAGGGTGCCGCCGGTGTGAGGGCCGGAGGGGGTGGGCGTGCCCCATGGGTAGGGTTGAGGGTAGGGTTGGGGGGAGAGGGAGTCGGGCGGGGCGTCAGCGGGGGTGATGTTGAGGAGGAGCTGCCGTTGGGCGGCCCAGGAATGCTGCTGCCGCTGCTGCTGCGGACCCACCTGCTGCTGCTGCTGCCCTTGCTGCTGCTGCTGCTGCAGGGGGGCTTGAACGGACGAACGAGTGCCCAAGCTCTGCCCACCACCACCACCGCCGCCGCCGCCGCCAACCCGGGATACCCCAGGAGAGAGGAGCGGTTGTGGGGGAGATGGCTCGGAAGCACGGGAGACGAGGGGCGCACCACCACCACCTCCTCCTCCTCCTCCTCCTCCTCCTCCTCCTGACACAGTTGCTGTTGGGGTCGTTGATGGGTTGCCCATGCCAGTGCCGTGGCCGGATGTGGCGTGGGGGCCAGCAGCAGAAGCGGGGGGCGGTAGTTGTTGCCCTCCACCGCCACTGCTGGTGGCCGGGATATGGCCCCATGGGGTGGAGGAGGAGGTGGGCGAGGGCGCAGCGCGCCACATGGATTCTCCAGGGCTTAGCGTTACCATGGGGGCGAGGGGTGGGGGAGGGGGGGGTGCGCCGGGCCAGGGCCGGGGGGCACCGTGGTGGAGGGTGGTGGTGGGGACTTGGGGCGCGAGCTGGTGCGGGTGCGATGCCTGCAGGAACGCACAAAAACACGCAGGGCACTGTGAGCATGAAGGAAAAACAGCGAGACGCTGGAATGGGTGCAAGCGCGGCGCCTTCAAATCGACCATAACATTACCCCCATGGCTGCTCGCTGCCCACGCACACCTAGCCGGAAGGCTCTCCCCAGCAACCCCCAAGGCGGAGGGGGCGGCGGGGGAGCTAGGGGTAGCCCAGGACTCTGTGCGTGATGATGATTATGTATGCTTATCTGCTTGCAAGACATGGCCGCGCCAGATGTAACGCTCGACACACACACACACCTGGGTGCTGCTGGCGCTGGTGAGCAGCAGCGCTGCCGATGAGTCCGAGTGCACGTGCGTCACCGCCGCACCGCTGCTGCTGCTGGTCCCCGCCGTCGCCGTCGACGCCGACAGCTCATACCCTAGGGTCCCCTGCCCTAGGCCCCCTAGGGTTCCCTGCCCTAGCCCCCCTCCCGGCACCGTCGCCAGCAGCCGCGCGGACGAGGATGCAGCAGCGGAGGGAGGGGCGTCGAAGCCACCGCCGCCGGCAGAGGTGTCGACGGAAAGGTGGGACCAGGGCTTGCTGCCGCCGGGGCTAGGGTTTTGCCGCATGGAGGCGGTGGCGGCTGAGGCCTCGGCGGCGGCGACGGCTGCCATGGTGGCCCAGCGGCGGTCGCGCACAGGCATGCGCTGCTGCCACAGCTGCTGCTGCTGCTGTTGTTGCAGCTGCTGCTGATGTGGGGACAGCGTGTTGCCCTGGTGATGCTGTTGCTGCTGTTGCTGCTGCTGTTGTTGTTGTTGCTGCTGTTGTTGTTGCTGGTGGGTGAAGAGGAGGTCAGATGCAAAGTGGGCGCTGT
>QAXK01003506.1:0-25734 GCA_004335735.1 Chlorella sp. KRBP | reverse complement strand
AGGCCTCGCCAAGCAGAGCTCCTCCCCGTGTGGTTGTGTGCTGCTGTGCTGCAGTTCAAGGAGGAGCTTGACACTGCACGGGGTGCGCTGCAGTCACTGAGGAATGAGGTGGAGGGCAAGGCCCGGCAGCAGCAGGAGCGCATGGTGAGTGAGTGCACGTGTTGGTTCTGGGGCCCTGACGCAACTTGTACACGAGACCTGCATCCGAGGTGTGCAGTCCTGACACAGCTGGTACATGAGTCCTGCATCCGAGGTGTGCAGCTGTGGCAGTGTGTGTGCCGGGTGTATATACTGGGACGCAGGCGGATGCGGTCACGGTGCTGGACAGCCTGCAGGCGAGCAACCTGGCCCTGACCGCACAAGTCGCCCAGCAGCAGGTGCGCCTTCACGCTCTCATGCCCTCCACAGTCTGAACGGAGCGCCCGTCACCACAGTTGCATACCACACTGGCTGCCTTCCGTCCACTAGTGTAGCTGTCCTCGCGCTCTTGCGTGCTTGCAGCGTGAGCTGTCCGCGATTTACCAGAAGAAGCTGGATCGTGACGCTGCGGCGCACGCCCTCAAGAGCAAGCTGGACGCAACGCAGGAGCGCCTGGACACCCTCATCAGGGTGTGTTCACAGGGTGCTTGGGGACTGCCTGCCAGCGGGAGGATGCTGCGTGAATGAAAGAACTGGACGCACTCCTCAAGGCGAGCCTGTGATGTCCTTGCCCTTGGAGCCGTTGCTTGGTGCTGCCAAGCATGGCCGGCAGCCAGGGTGCACTTACTTGCTGTGGGGGCTTGTGTCCACTGCAGGAGAGGGAGGTGGCTGAGGGCGGGGCGCAAGGCCTGGAGGCGCGCCTGGCGGCGGTGCGGCGGCGCTGCGCCACGCTGGAGCAGGCGTTGGCAAAGGAGCGGGCGGCCAGGGACAAGGCGGAGCACACAGTGAGTGGGCGCCGAGTGGACATACAGCATGCCCAAGCGTGGTGGTGGTGATGGTGGCGTCGGTGGTGCAGTTGTTTCCCTTGCGGTGCAAGCTGGCCCTTTTGCAAGCCCTGCCATGGTGGTGTGGCGACACGTGCCGCACGCAGGCTGAGGTACTGGAGGAGGAGCTGCGCCTGACGCTCCGTGTCATGACACGCCAGCAGCAGCAGCAACAACAGCAACAGCAGCAGCAGCTTGCGCCCTCGCCCCCGGCCCAAGCAACCGCCCACCCCCGGCAGCAGCCGCAGCAGCAGCGTGGCACGTCCCCTAGCAGCCTCCTCCCCGCCAGCCAGGCGCAACAAACAACAGCAGCAGCAGCAGCAGATCAGCAGCCCTCGTCCCGTGCGGCGCAGGCGGCAGCGCCTGTGCCAGGTGCCCTCGCTGCGTGCGACAGCATGGACAGCTACCACACGGTGCAGCAGGAGGCCTCGGAGCCCGGCAAGGCGTGCGAGGTGGCGGGGGCGGGTGACGGCAATGCCACCAGAGGAGCCGGCACGCACGACGATATGGTTTTGCGTGGTGATGGGCGGGCACATGTACAGCAGGTGGCAGCTACGGCACTGGGGCTGGGACTGTGCTCTGAGGACAGCACGGGCAGCGTGTGCGCGCCGCAGCCAGCTCTCCGAGCTGCTGTGGAGGAGGAAGCAGCAGCGGACTGTGGCATTTCAGCGGCCACTGCTGCTCAGCAGCCGCCCACCTCGCCGCCCGGGGGGCAGTGCATCATCTGTCAGGGGGCAGGGGGGCAGCAGCAGCAGGTGCAACCTCCCCAACCAGGCAGCAACAGCGCCCGCCAGCGCGCCAGCAGGGCCAGCGGTGCAGTGGTGGTGGTGGTCAAGGGCGGGATGACCATGATGGGCAGCCAGGCGGACGGCAAGGCTCCTGAAGCAGACAGTGTCAGCCAGCCACTCGATGCAATTCCACCTTGCTCACTGCCCAGTGCGGACGGCCACCCTCCATTCCACCCACTCAGCGCTCCATCAGCACCTGCAGACCTAGAGCCTCCCGTCTGCGGGGCCTCCGCACCGCCGCCACAGCCACCACCACCACCACTCTCGCCCTCTGCAACCCGCAGCCCCCCCAGCGACCCCGCCACAGCCCAGCAGGACGATGGTGACGACGTCACCACGCCCGTCACGTCCCCCCAGCGCACCTCTCAGGCTCCACCGGCAGGCCCCACCACCACCACCACCACTAGCACCAGGACATCCATTGGCGTGCAGACCACGCTGTCCTTTGAGCCGGTCTCCAAGCCCTCCCCTGGGGCCATGCGAGTGCTCAACGCCGCCACCACCATGGCAGCATACCCTCACCGGGGCTTGGGCGCCACCGCCGCCACCAGCAGCAGCAGCAAGCCGGCAGCGGCAAGGCAGCTGAGCCCATTACTGCAGCCACCGCTGGAATGGCAGCCGCAAGCGAGTCCCAGCAAGAGAAGCGCCCCTGCCGCCGCCAGTGCAAGCCCAGCAGCAGCTGCACGCTCTCCAGCTGCCATTGCCAAGGCCGCCAACGCACCAAAGGCGCACAGCCCTGCCGGGGTCGCCATTACACCGAGTAGCAGTGCCGCCGTTGGCAACAGCAGGGCGGCGTTCAGCACAGGCAGGGGCAGGGGCAGGACGCGCAGCCGGTTGCAGCACCGGCGCCTGTCCACCGCCTGCTCCACCCTTCCTCCCACCCCACTCCTTGCTGCCGCTCCTCCTGCTGCTGCCGACGGAGTACCAGCACTTGTGGCCGTGGCCCCATCTGTCGGAGCATCAGCAGGCATCAGCAGCCCACATTGCGGCGAGAGTGAGCTTGGCGTGGGCAGTACACCCGCTGGCTGGCGGATCGGTTCCGGCAGTGCTTCATCGCGTCGTCAGCGGCGGCGGCGCCACGGGCGGGCAGCGAGCGGCGGCAGCAGCAGCCGTCGCAGCGCTGGGACCACGGCAAGCGGCAGCGGTGGCTCCCCTGCCGGGGTCCTGCAAGGCGCCTCCCATGCGACAGCTGCAACAGCGGGCGGCGACGCCGCGTGCTGGGAGGGTGCTGCTGGTGCTTGGTCGCCGACGTTGGCTGCACTCCTGGGCAGCAGCGCTGTGTGGCTGGGGGACGCAATGGTGCCGCCACAGCAGCAGCATGAGGATGGTCCAGCCCCATCGCCGCCGGCTGCTGCAGCTGCACTGTCGATGCACCCGCTTCTGGCGGTGCTGGCCTCATACCCTTCCTCACCATGCTACTCGCCCACATCGCCTGACGGGCGCTTGCGGGAACCTGTTTTGGGGGCTCCTGATGACGCGGCACTGGCTCGGGAGCACGCGGCTGAGGGCGGGGAGGAGGTTGCGGAGGGCGGTGGCGGGAGGGATGCGGAGGAGGCGGGCGAGGCGGGGGAGGCGGGGGCGGGCGGCAGCGAGGCGTCGGCAGTTCTGCGCGCCCTGAACGTGTGGCACCAGAACCCACTGTTCCGCACCAGCGCCAGCGGTCTGCCGGCGCCAGCAGCGGAGGTCACCGGCCACTCCCGCTCACCGCCACACCACCGCACGAGCGCGGCTAGTGATCGCTGCCCAAACAGCGCAACCCTCGACAGCACGGCGGTGCAATCGGACGATGCTGGTTCGGCAGGCTCAATGGCATCGTCAGCTCCATCGCAGCCGCCGCACTCGCCGGCGGCTGCTCGGACCGAGCCGCTGCCCGCGTTCCACTCTCACGTCTCCCTCGCCGACCTCGCAAGCAGCAACACGGAGCTCCAGCCGACTGAAGCAGCGCACCCGGCGGCGCCGGACCCCTGCCGCGCCCTGGACGAGGCCAGCCTGTCTGCGGCGCACCCTGCCACAGCCCTGGTCGCGCACCAGCCCCAGCCTAGCGCACCACCACCACCAGGTGGGCGCAGCCACACGCCTGGTGACCACATCCTCACGCCCTCACCAGAGGCGGCACCCCAACACGCCCATGCCCTTCCCATCACCACTCTGCAGCAGCAGCAGCAGGCGCACCAGCACCTACCCCAATCGCTGGCGCCAGCAGACCTGCTTGCGCCGGCAATGACACCATCAGCACGTGGCGGGGCGCGGCGACTGAGCGGCTCCAGCAGCAACACGAGTGTGTCCCTGCACCGCCACCTGATGGAGGCTCAGGAGAAGCTGTCAAACCTCTCAGGCATCCTGCACAAGTACTCGGCTGCTGGAGCTACGCCCACCCTCACCCTCGCTCCCGCTGACCCACCTTCGCTCGCCTCCACGTCCACCGCCTCTTTCGCCTCGGCCTTGAACAATGGCACGTCATTAGGCTGGGCCAGCGGCTGCACCCGTGACCCCACACAGGACGATGATCCTCCCTTTGGGCCCGTAGCAGCAACTCCACCACCAGTGCTGCCACCGCCGCCACCGCCACCACAACCACCACCTCAGCCCCCAGTGCTGCCTGCAAGCGCAGCAGCGCTGGCGCAGGTCACCAGCAGTGCTGCCAGTGTGGACCCTCAACGCTTGGCAGACCTGCTCGTGCTCCTGCCACCCAGGCTGCAGCTGCGCCGTAGCGCCCGCAGCGCCAGCACCGGCGGGAACGGCGGGCGGGGCACCCTGCCGGGGGCTACCTCGACGCTGACGGCTGGACTTGGCGTGGAGCAGCAGGAGGGGTGCCTGCAGCCGTGGATGTCCTGGGGTGGGGCGGTCACGTCTGTGGCGCGGCATGCTGTGCCAGCGGCAGGGGGGCTGTCGTGGCAGCCGCAGCCTGTGCAGCAGCAGTCGGTGGGGGCTGGGCCGCACTTGGTGGATGTGGTCCAGGCAATGATCCTGAGCCCGGCCAAGGCGCTGCAGCTGGCGCAGGCGCCGCAGCAGGGGCAGCCACTGGCGCTGACGACCTCAACCCAGCAGCGCCCCTCCCCACCTCCCGCACTGCAGCAGCAGCAGCGACCCGCGGTGCACGCCCCCACACCACCGCCCTCGCATACCCCAGACGCACGCGCTGCTGCGGCTGACCTGGCCACATATCCGACCCAGGCTGATCGGCTGCCCGGAGTCTCCTCGTCCACGGGTGGCACGCACCACCACCAGCCGCCTCCGTACCCGTACGGCCTCCGCCCCGCACGTCAGTGCCTGCCGGCCAGTGCCACCGGTGTGAGCTTTGCGCCGCACGCATGGCTGTCATTGTCGCACCCGCAGCCAGCGCAGCGCATGTCGGCGCCAAGTGCCCCGCCGGCACCGCCCCTGGCCTCACCCTCAGCAGCGGGGGCGCTCAGCCGGGCGTCGCTGGGCGGGCGGCGGGCGGTGCAGCCGCTCAAGCTCAGCGACGTGCTGCGGGTGCCAGGCCTTGGGGGATCGTTGGGTGGGGGTGGGGGTTGGTGAGGTGGTCCCTGATTGTATCCTATCGATGCAATCGATCGCATGGAGTGGGCCCGCGGGTGGCGTGCGCCCCCATCGCCGCACAGAGAGCCAAAGCAGCACAGCAGCCATGGGCAGCAACGGCGCAGCCCCACCGCCCCGGCCTTCTGGCTCCGGTTCCGTGTTCCTGTTCTCCGCGGACGACACCGAGGTCAGCCAGCGCGTGTTCCAGTGGTTCCTCAAGACCGTCTACCACAACGGCGACGAGGTGCACATCGTGCACGTCATCCCCCGGAGCAAGTTCCAGGCCTCCCAGTACGCGGTGCCCGCGGTGGACTACGTGCCGCAAATAGATCGCTCCAAGTATGAGGCCGCGCTGCAGCACACCGAGGAGTTCATCGTCAAGCGGTTCCTCTCCATCTTCCCGCTCGACAGCAACTCCACGCCCATCGTGCACATCGTCAAGGTGCGCGCGCGCACGGCTGGGTTCCACGCACGCACGCTTCGGCACTTCGTGCACGTCCCTCCCTCCCCGCCTCATTGTGCTCGCGCAGTCCGAAATCGACACGGAGACGGTGGGCCACATCATCGTCCAGAAGGCCGAGGAGCTCAACGCCACGATGGTGGTCATGGCCAATCGGAGCAAGAACGCCGTGACCGAGTTCTTCATGGGCTCCGTCTCCAAGTACGTCATGGCGCACAGCAAGCGCCCCGTCCTCATCGCCAAGGGCATCTAGTTGGGCGGCAGGTCCCGGGCTCCCTGGCGTCGGCCGGTGACGCGGGCGGGGCAACTTTTGGTGCCGCAGCGTCAGCGTGCAACAGCCAGTGCATTGGCTGCAGGGTGAGGCAGGCTCAGGCTAAGGTTCATGCATCCTACGTCTACGGGGTGGCGGCACGGTGAGCGCACGTCGGCACGAGAAGCAAGCATGCTGGACTGAGCGTGCGGACACAGACCACTGACTCACACACTGTGCAGTAGAGCTTGGGGTTGTGACGCTGACACTTGTGCGGACACGTCTGCATAGCGACGCTTTTGCTGCATTCCACGGCGCCCCAGGTGCTGCCGCTCTTGCGTGTCCCTTTTGCTTCCTCTTTTCATATTCTTCCTTCATTCGTCTGTTTGCAGCTGCTCATCAGAGCGCGCGCACGGCGGCTTGGTGTTTGTGTGCCTCTTCCGTCTCTGCTTCCGTAGCGCAGGGGTGCTGCTTTCCATGTCTGGGGTGGCCTTGAGCCAACGTTCGAGCAATCATGATCAGTTGCAACGCGTGATCCAGTCGAGCAGGGCGTGCGCACTCAGGCACAGGGGCGTTTACTTGGTGGTGCCGAATGCGCGGTCACCAGCGTCGCCCAGCCCAGGCACGATGAAGCCGTGCTCGTTCACCTCGGCGTCAATGCATGCCGTGTACACCTTGAGGCCTGCGGCACAGGAAACAGGAAGGCGGGCACACTCCACATTGGTTGGGCGAGGGCGCGGCAGCGGTCACAGGGCGTGGGCAGTGGGCAGGCGACGGCAGCAGGCACTGTGCAGGTGCAGCTTTCACCCTCGCGTCATGCTCTCCTCTCACCCTTGTACTTTTCCGAAAGCTTGACCATGGCCGGGGGCGCCACCACGACTGCAATGATGCGAATGTTCTCTGGCTTGGCGCCACGCGCGACCACATCGTCCACCACCTGCAGGAGGGATGCACACGGCACGCCGCACCGGCACAATGTGGTTGTCTTGGTGGGAGAGATGTGCAAAGGCGCACAGACAACTTAGTGCTCTTGGGGGCAAGGGATGGCACGTTGGGTGACGCAGTGCCAGCACATGCCATCACAAGCCAAGTCCTCACCTGCACGATGGTGCCCCCGGTGGCGAGCATGGGGTCGGTGATGATGACGCGGTCGTCCTCCTCAAACCGACTGGGCAGCTTGTTCAAGTACATGCTGCACGTGCACATGAGGGGCCAAGGACGCCACTCATCAGTGTGCCTGCTAGTCCTGCTCCTGGCCCTCATCCTGCCTCTGGTGCAAGCTGCTGCTGTCCGCTTCGCAGCATCTGCAGCGTGATGGAGAGAGGCAAGGCCCTGCTGCGCCCGACCGCGCCACTACTCACGAGGCCTTGAGCGTCGCTTCGTCCCGCACGTATCCCACGTGGAAGGTCTCGTGCGCCGGCAGCACCTGCTGCGCCTGCTCCAGCAGCACCAGCCCCGCTCTCAACACGGGCACCACCTGCACGCACAGGAGAGCCATTTGCACTCACCAGGCCGCTTGCACCACCCTCCGGCCACCTGGGCTCAGAGGGCCCTCGCTTACCACTGTGTGCCCCTGACCGCTGCCCACCCATGCCCTTCTTCGCTCTCATCCACAGCGCCCCCGCGCCCACAACTTGCGCACGCGCCTTGACGGGCCGTGTGGGGTCGACGAATGTGACCTCCGAGGGCCCCATGGGCGTGTCCACCACCGCGTCCACTGTGGGCAGCAGCTCCCTGACGGCCTCGTAGATGAGCAGGCGGCCCAGCTCAGCCGTGGCGGCGCGGAACATTGCGTTGGGCGTGGCGGCGTTGCGCAGAATCGCCAGCCAGTGCTTGATCAGCGGGTGAGGGGGCACGTACACCTGTCAGCCGCGCAGACGTGCTTGCTGTTCTTCAAGTGCCTGAAGAGGCCAAGGTGCAGATCGCTCGCGCTGGGTGGGTCGTGCCGTGCACCTCGGGACGTGCGCATGCTGCTCACCAGCATCTGCTGGATGGGAGGCTTCTTGCCGGCCTGCGCCTGGCACACGACGCCTTGCCGCTGGCCGCTGGTGCTGCTGCTGAGCTGTTGGCCAGCCGCCAGGTGCAGACTCGGGCTCGGCAGCAGCGCCCGCTCTCGCTGATGATGCGCCTGCGCTGCGTATAGCCGCCGCTGCGATGGTGGCGCTGGAATGGCGCACGCCTGCCGCGCTGCGCCTTGCGCCTTGGCGCTGCACCTCATCATCTCGAGGCGAGGTGTGCAGCAGCGCCCGTGCGCGTTCAGGAATGTGCAGTGCTGCACGTGGTAGGCGATGGGATGAAGGGCCAATGATCATGAGCAGAGCCACATAATGAGCCATAGCACGCCCAGCGCGTGGGCCGGGCGCTCGAAAACGCAAACATCGCGGGGCAGGCCAAAAATGTACAGAGGAGCGTGCAGGAATAATGAGGCAAGGTGGAGTGCGATGCCTGATCACATGGTCGGGCTCTTGAGGTTGCCGCTGTTGGCGCCCTTGAGTTGCCCGCTGTTGGCCAGGCGCTTGAAGGAGCTGCTGAGGGACTTGCTCAGCTTGCGCAGCGACGACCTCCTCTTGATGGCAAAGTAGTGGATGGGTGCGTGGTAGGCCATGAAGATCTCCCGCGGGTCGCCAGGGACGGTGACGCTGGGCTCGTAGAGGATGTACCTGCAGGCGGGTCATGCGAACCAACGGGGGCAGCAGATTCACCCAAGCAAGCACTGGTCATGCGCCAGTCCTGCTCCACAGCGACGGGCGCACTGGGCTCCCATTGTGCAAGCACCAGTAATTGCTCTCACCAGTTGGTGGCGTCGCTGGTGAGCACGTTGACAGTCACCTTGAGGGCGTCGCACGCCGCCCTCTGCACGCGGTGGCAAGAAGCGTGTCAAAGCGGGATTCCACAGGCGATGAGCACAGGCGGGGCCGCACGCAAGCAGGCACAGCATGGCGCAGCAGGCTGCGCGGCTCACCAGGGTCAGCTCGTCGCCCCACGTTCTTGACCTGGCCATGGAGTCTGCGCAGGGAGGTCACCACGGCAGGGCAAACCAACGCACTTCATGTCGAAGCGAGTAGGGGCCAAGCTGGCTCTGCGCCACTGCAACCCCAGCACTACGTACGACGCACCGACGTAGGCCTGGAAGTCCTCCCCCAAGAAGCACTCGTACTCTTGCTTGTTGCGCCTGCGGAACAGGGCCATGGCATACGTTGTAGCGCTTCGGAAGCAACGTCCAATGTCACCTCTGCGCTGCAGTAGCACGGAACATGACGCCACGCAGTGCACCACCTTGCCGAGCAAGAGGGCAGGGAGCTCACTTGATGTGCGCTATGACCTTGTCGCGGACGTCCTGGTGGAACTGCTGGTTGCCCAGCAGCTCGTGCGCCAGCGTGCGGAACTGCGCGCACCACACCACGTGTCCCCAGCCACAGCTTGGCAGCCTTGAGTTGTTGCCCTCAGTGTGCCTCCCTGCCCAGCACCTGCAATTGCCCCATGGCACACCTGGCAGTTGCCGTCGCCCTCGATGTAAATGGTCTCCAGGTTGAGGCGCTCCAACCGCTCAGTCAACCGCCGCTCGTGGCTCATGTTGGCAACCTTCTGCGCGGCAAAAAACAAGTGCAAGCAGGGCCGCACACGGTGCTTGTCGAGCCCGCCTCTGTGCACCCTTCCCCACCGTTCTGCAACCCTCGTCAACCACGCTAACAAGCCGCACCTTGTCATTGCGGGAGAGGTGCTCTTCCCGCACCACCAGCACCGCCAGCGCTCTCCTGCTGGCCGTCCAGTTCAACGCTGCAGCAGCAAGCCATGTGCAGCAAGGGGCCATGGTGATGGTGAGGCCTGCAACCAGGGTGCTCTCAAGGGTGCCAGGTGTGCGTGCACCTGAATGCACCACCTTCTCACCTCGGTTCTGGGAGGGAGACTCAGCTCCCTCCTCCATGATGCTCTGCTGGCTCAGCATGTTGTGCGCTGCCACCTGCTGGACCGCTGCCGCGTCCGTGCTGCCAGGCAGCACCTCCGAGGATGCGGCCCCCGTGCCCGACGTCGTGCCTGTGGGCGTCAGGCCGTCCTGCAGCATAGCGCCTCTGTTTAGATGCGCCATGCTGCTGAGGCGGACGAAGCCCCGCTGCGGCACGCCGCTGCCCGCCGCCCGCATCGACATCCGAGGCTGCGTGCCGGACGGTGCCCCATGCGCAGCAGGCACGCCGGTGCTGGTGCCTGCGTGGCACGTCGGGCGAGGCATCACATGAGGTGCTGCGTGCCAATTGGAGGACGCCTGGGATCCAGTGCTGGTGCGCGACGCACCTGCAGCATCCGCCATGATGGAAGCCTGGAGCCGGCCAGAGGGAGACGCCCACAGCTTCTCAGGGTCGTGGTCCTCCCCCATGAGTTGAACCATACTCAGGTTGACGAGCAGAGAGTCGCGCGCCACCGGTTGTGCCACCATCCCCGCCCCCTGGAAGAGCCGCTTCAGCTCGCCCACGGCCTTTTTTCCCGGCTGCAGCAGGTCCCCGACGACGTCATGCTCCAAGTTTGCGGACTGCTGGGGCGAGACTGGCCTTTGAGGCGTGGCGGGATGCGCGCCATTGGCAGCTGTTTCGGAAGGCTTGGAGCCGAAGAAGCAGCGCATCCTTTGCGACCGTGTGGGGCTCTCTGCGCGATCAGGAATCGCCATGGTTGGACCCGAAACGTGCAAGTTCGAGGAGGAGCAGCAGCAGGCAGAGCAGCCTGACTACAGCATGGTGTACTGGTGCAGCTGCAGAGGATAGCACACGTGTGGGAGTGGACTCACGTCCCTCACCATCACTGACCAGCTGCACAGGGCCGCAATGAGCCCAGCAGCGGGCGTGCGGAGGCGCGCATTGACGCTTGCGGCCTCCGTGGGTGCAGTGGCATCAGCTGTGGTGGCCTGGGCTGCCTCTGAGCGGCTCGGAGGCCGCACCAGCACGAGCGACAGCGATGCCGGCGCGGCGCAGCAATCCAGATGCGATGCGGAGCAGGGCGTGCTCTCAGCTCGGGCATCACTGGCGGCTTGCAGCTTCCTGGGCAGGTGCGTTCTGGGGACTTTTTGCTCGCCTTTGGCCGCAGCTGCAGCACGCGATGGAGCAGCAGGAGCAGCACAAGAACTAATTATCAACGTGCTACCTCCTGGTTGCCTGCAGGCTCACAGCTGCAGCCGCACCGCACGTCGCCAGTCCACGATGGCACCCGAGCACCGTGGCGTGGACTGAGCTCTTCAAGCACCTGCACGCTGAGACAGGGGGCCTGTGGGTGCCAGGGCCATCAGAGGCGCCGCTGACGGGTTCAGCTGCAGCGGTGGCGCCGTGGTGGCAACGAGCGCCGCCCGCACCTGGTTCAGCCGGTCCAGAGCCGCAGGAGCAGGAGGTGGCTGGCGACCGGCAAGCACTCTCCGCAGAAGAGCAGGTGAGTGGCTCCTGTTTGGCGACAGGTGGTCTGCCCGCACTCGCGATTGAGTTCGCAGGCAGAACCTCACCCTCGTCTGCCGCACGCTGATGCAGGAGCGCGGACGCGTCAGCCACCCCAGCGCTCTTGCGCCGCATCAAGTTGGCCCAGCAACGCACGCAGCACCGTCTGACAGCCAGTCAGACTTCCACGGTGCCCTCAGCACGTCAACAAACGTCAGCACCTCGGTCCGGCAACTGCACCTGCCTGCAGCACCCACAGCGCCAGCAGGCACACGCGGCGAGGTGCTTAGTGCTGCTACGTCACCAGCCGCACCTTCTGCAGCAGCAGCAGCAGCAGCGGCGGCACCAGTGGCTTCTCCCCCCACTGCGCCGAGCACCACACCTCGTGCCGCCTTCAACAACGCACCCGCTACCAGCGTGCACACCAGCGGCAGCAAACAGCGAGACGCGCACCATCCCCAGCCCTCCTCCGCAATTGCTCCATGCTTGCATCTGCAGCAGCTCCCACCGCCTGCAGAGCAGCCAGAGGTGGCACCGCCTGCCACAGGCAACCCTACAGCAACAGCGTGCACCCCGTGCTTTCCTGTTGCTGATGAGCAGCAGCTGCAGCAGCACCTCACTCTAGCCAGGCCGCAGCCACCGCAGCCCGCGCCCGCTCCCGTACTGGTCACAAGTGGCACCAGCCAACTGTCAACCGTCAGGCGTGCGCCAGTGGAGGTGGATGGGCATCAGCTCGTTGTGCCGCTGGTGGCCACTGCAGCAGCAGCACGGGGCGAGGACTGCAGCTTGGGCAAACAGCGCCAGGTGGGCACTGAGTCAACTCCGGCTGCTGCACAGGCCAGCGGCATTGCTGGCCCCACACAGCAGGCAGCTGCTGCGCAGGCCAGCGGCGCTGCAAGCGTCACACAGCAACTGCAGGAGCAGCAGCAGGCACATGCAGCGCCCTCCTGGCGGGACCAGTGGCTTTCTGGACTGCCGCTCCCCCCCGCACACGCGCCTTCAAGCAGCCGGCATGGCGGCCCTGCCGCCACCACCACCACGACCTCACTCCGCCCACCTCTTCCCTCCCAAGCCACCATCGAGCAGGCGCAGCAGCAGCAGCCCACCGCCACCCTTGCGCAAGCGGAGCCAGTGCATCTGCTCCACAGCGGGCGTTCCACCTCCGCGTTTGACAGCACGCTCATCCACCATGCCGCTGGGACAGGAAACGCTGCTGCTGCTGCTGCTGGTGGGTCCATTCTCACCCACCTCTCTGGTGGGACACAAGACGCTGCCGCCGAGTGCACCTTAAGCCAGTGCGCTGACGGACCGGACGACGATGCTGCTGCCCAGTGCACCCTCACCCTCTGCACCCCCACAGCGCAGCACCACCCTGCAGGGAGCTGCAGCACCTCCCTGCCATGCGGCGACTCCGCCGCCGCCGCCCACACGTCCTGCACTCACGAAGCAACAACCACTGCCAGTGCCAGCCTATGTGCCACTGGTGACAGCAGTGCCAGGAGCATGAGTGTCAGCAGCAGCGGGCCTCACAGCCCAGCTCACCCAGCAAGCCACCCGGACCCCGCCCCTGCCGCTCAGGCACCATCCCCCCAGCCCTCATCGGACAGCGCCACCGCTTCCCTGGCAGACCGGCAGCACTCCAACCAAGCCCCTGCCGCACAGCCAACGCCCTCCCAGCCACACCAGGCACAGCCCTCATCAGACAGCGCCACCGCTTCCCTGGCAGACCGACAGCACTCCGAGCAAGCCCCTGTCGCACAGCCAACGCCCTCCCAGCAGCACCACGTGCAGCCATCATCAGACAGCACCACCACCCATCCTCTCGATGACCCACGGCACTCCAACAACCCCGACAAACTCCCAACCACCGCCCTCCAACCTTCACCAACACCGCCAGGCACCACCCATGTCGGCTCCCCAACGCCGCAGCTGCCCAGCTGCCTCCCTACTGCTGCCGCCACATCCCCCTCCTCGCTCACATCCCTCCGGCCCGCCTTATCCGCCGCTAGGAATCCTAGCGCGGAACTTGCCCCTATGGAAACCACCCCGCCTGGTATGGCTCCCGTGCCACTCCAGGACGTGGTGCACCTGCGCGCCTGCACCATTCCCGGCGCAGTGGACGTCTGCAACACGGCCGACAGCGACGATCGCCACACACAGCCGCTGACAGCACAGCCTTCCTCGCAGCAGCAGCAGCGGGTGCACGCAAGCTCAGTGGACGCAAAGGAGGCGGCAGGCGAGGACGGGTGCGGTGGCGAGCGGGAGGGCAGCGCTGGCGGCGCAGCGCATCAGGCGTGGCAATCACCAGGTGTGCGTCAGCGTGGCCAGGGTGGCCAGGGCGGCCTGCAGCCGGGCCCACTGGCACAGGACGTGGTGCTGGTGCCTCTGCCGCCCTCCTTCCCAGCTGGCAGCGGGGCTGTTGCTGTCCAGGGTGGGCAGCACCTGCTGCAGGCGCAGGCGGTGCTGCGGCCCCGGCCCCAGGCTTTGGCGCCGTCCCCCCGATCATCATCAACTGATGTCCAGGGTGGGCAGCACCTGCCGCAGGCGGCGGTGGTGCTGCAGCCAGCAGGCAGCTGCGGGGGCGGCGCAGGCGATACCACTGCTGCGTGTGATCCGACGTCATCGGTGGTGCTGCGACAGGCAGGCAGCAACGTGAGCAGCGCGCTCGACGCTACTGCTGCTGCACACGACCCAACAGCAGTCATGCTGCGGCCTCTCTCACCCCGTTCCGCCAGCTCCAGCCCCAGTAGCAACCACACCACCACCACCACCAAGCTGCAGGCGTCGCTGCAGCCGTCACCAGACGGCCACGTGCGCACGCACGCGCTGCCAGAGTGCATGCTGGTGCAGCTCCACGGAAGCCAAGCCACCACCGACACCACCACCACCACCAGCGCTGCTGACAGCAGCAGCACCGCTGCCCTCACCCCGGCACAACAGCTGCGCCCACGCAGCGCCTCACCCACACGACTCCTGCGGTCGCATGGGCTGCCGGAAGCTGTCACGGTTCAGCTGTCCCTGGATGACGACACCACCTCCACAATCACAGCCAATGGCCTTGGTGCAGCGTCACCACGTGGCGCCACGGGAGGCGGGCACGCGAGCACCGCCGTCGCACCTCTCCCACCGGCAAAACCGCCCGCCCGTTCAACGCTCGTTGCAGCTGCAAGCACGGCCAGCCTCCCCTCCTCGCCCTCGGCGCACCGCACCGTGGGTGGCGAGGCGGCGACCAGCCGGGAAGCAAGCTCTGTGGAGCGGCGGCACACCTCTTCGGGTGGGCACAACACCACCCCAGCACGCCCACGCCACCTCACTGCACGGAGGGCCACGGCGCACGCCGCCCTTGCCACCACCGCAGCAGCAGCACCGGCAGGCGACGGCAGCGTTTTTGCGCAGCAGCAGCAGGCGGTGCTTGGTCTTCGTCGCGCCGTGGTGGCAGAGGAGGTGCAGCGGGAGGTGGATGCACTCAACGCCTTGGACTGTGCGCTGCGTGCGCTGCGCCCCGTGCACACCACCACCACGCCTGACCCAGCTACCGCCACCGCTGCGGCAGCCGCAGCCACCCATGGCACGCATCGAACCAGCACAACGCCCACTACTCCTGCATCTAGTGCCCTTCCGCACGACAAGCTGCCTACCGACGACACCACCCCAGCAGGTGCCGCCAACAGCAGCCCAAGTGCGCTTACCTCCCCTGGATCAGACTCCCTGGCTGCCAGCAACAATGACAACAACAACAAGGGCCACGCGCTGCGGGAGTCCCGGGAGGTGCTTCTTGCAGGCAGCAGCTCCCAGCACGACATCGGCAGCGGCACCGCATCAGACGTGCAGTTGCTCGCTGCGGGCGCAGCACTGCCACCGCCACCGCGCAGCAGCGCAGCAGCAGCAGCAGCAGCAGCAACAGGCCCTCACGCCCCGCTGTGGCCGCGCCCCGCAGCCACCGCCTCCCCAGCCCCCAGCGCAGTTGAGGGCGGGGCATGGGCGAATGGGAGCGTGGGCGGCAGCAGCGGCAGCACTGGCAGCGTCGAGGTGTACCTTCCGCTGCCGCCCAACGCCGCCGGCCGCGTGGTTGCGCAGCTGGGTGGCGAGCGGCTGTGGACCTCCCTCGCCCAGCCTCTGCTCAGGCTGCCGCTGTGCACCACTTCGCCCGAGGCTGGCAGTTCGGCGACAGCGGAGGGTGCTGCGGAGGGGGGCAGCAGTGGGGAGGAGCGGTTGGGACCGGCGGCGCGGCCGTGCTGGGAGGGTGATGGGGCTCCGGTGGTGCTGCGGCTTCCAGGCGGGGGCGGGGGGCCGTCGCACGGCAGCCACGGAGGGAGTGCGAGGGTGGGTGGCAGTGCTGCTGGGGTGTGGGCAGCAGCTGCTGGTGGTGGTGGTGGTGGTGGTGGTGGTGGTAGCCTTGGGGCCGCTAGCAGCCCTGGTGGTGGTGAAGGTGGGCAAGGCAGCACGACGGTGTGTCACGTGGTGGCGTGGGACGGCAGCGTGGCGAGGCAGTCGCGCCTGGCCCTCTCGTGGCCTGTGGTGGACCAGGTGGTGTGCTTGGGGCCACACCTGGCCAGCTGTCAGGCGGGCAAGGCGCACCACCACCACCACTATGCGCACACAAAGGGCCAGGGAGGGTCGCCAACACTGTCACCGCAAGGGCAGGCACGGGTGGGGGCGGGTGAGGGGGCTGTGCCGGACGTTCACCTGCTGCGCCTCGTGGTGAGTCATGGTGGCCAAGGGTGATTGAACCGAGTAGCACCGTCCACCTGTCCATGTGCTTGCTGGCCAGGAGCTAAGCAGCAATAGTTGTGCTGATTGGCTAGTGTCGCGTTGTGCCACGTTGACGCGCCCTGCACGGACCAGCACAGCGTGGCATGGGTGGTGTGCGGTGCCTGCACCAACACAAGAGCATGTGCATCTCGCCTCCACCTCGCCCTGCAGGTGATGAACGAGGGCTTGGCCATACAGACGCTCCAGCTGGAGCTGCCCAGAAGCTGCTCAGCCGCCCGCGGCGTCCTGCTCCCCGCCCACGCCCTCACCACCACCTCCCTCTCCAGTGGGCCGCCTCCTCCCACGCCACCCAGCCCCACCACCAGCACCAGCCCCACCACCAGCACCAAGGCCACCATCCTGGCAGCAGTGCCACCCAGCTCGTGCACGTTCACAGCGCGCACGCCTCTCGCGTTCAGCGACCACCTGCCGCCCTCTGCGGGCCTCGGACGCGAACCCACGCTCACCTGCGACCACTCCCCACCTTCCAGCAGCGCAGACGCAGCCACGCCTCCCTCACACCCACCACCCACCGCACCCGCCGCACCAGCCAGCAACACGCAGCAGCGCGAGGGCGAGCGATCATTCACCGCTGACGCCGGCACGACAGCGAGTGCACCGCCACCGGCACTGCAGGGGATAGACGGCCGCGGCGTCACGCGCCTGCGGCTGGAGCTGCAGCCTCTATCAGCGCTGCTGCTGGTGGCGGCAGCCCCTGCCGCCCCACTGCCCAAGCTGCGAGGAGGTGCGAGAGAGACGGCGGGGGCGGCGCCGGCGCTACACCAGCACGAGTGGGGCGCGGCGGGGGCGGCGGCGGCGGCACGGCGGCGCCTGTCCCTGCAGCACGAACGCCCAGCGTCCGCCGCCGCTGGGACCGCTGGCACGCCGATGTCGGCGTTGCGCATGGCGAGCCAGCACCCGCAGCACCACCAGAACGTGCTGCAGCGGCGTCTGACCGCAGTTTGGAATCCCGTTGGTGTGGGTGGTGGGGGCGGTGGCGTGGGCCCGCACACTGTGTGTGGGGGCAGCAGGGAGAGTGAGGCGGAGGCGGCGGCAAGGCGAAGGGAGCGAGTGGCGGTGTGCGCGCAGGCCAGCCAGACGCTACGTGCGCTTGTAGAACAGTTTGAGGACCGTCACCAGCAGCAGCAGTGCGCACCTGCCACGCCTCGCGGCCCTGCCACGCCACCACCAGCGCAGCGCAGGTCGCCGCACCCCTTGAGCCCTGCTAGCATGGCGGCAGTCAGCCGCACTGCAGAGGCTCCTGGGGATGCAGCTGCCGACGCGCAGCGGGCGCACGCAGCCACGGCGGTGAATGCTTCACCATCGCCGTCGCCGCACAGCCGTGCCCGTGTTGCTGTGGACAGGCGCCAGATGCAGGCGGTCTCCCCTTTCTTCCCGCACCGCCGCATCAGCCTGGACCCACACGGTGGGGTCCCCTTGGTGGTGGCGTCCTGTGAGCCAGCGCAGCAGGCACAGCGCAGCGACAGCAGGAGCACATGGCATGGCGCCACGCCGCCAGATGCTTTGCCAGCTGCGGCGGGGAACACTGGCTCTGTGGAGGGTGGGCAGGAGTGGGTGATGAGCGGCAGTGTGAGCATGGGGGAGGCGGCAAGGCGGCAGTCCGTGTGCGGCAGCGGGGGTGGCGGGGGGCGGTCGTTGCCAGTGATGCTGAGCGCGCCGCATGATGCTGTGGCGGGTGAAGAGTGGGGTGGGTAGGAGCGAGGGCAAGGCGGCGGCTTCGTGATCATCGTGCTTCCTCATGTCGCGTGCTTATCGTGCTGGTTGCGGACACGGAGTCCGCGCGTGGGTTGAGTGTGTATTGCCGCACAGTCCTTGTACACGTTCTATCTATGCTGGGGATGTATTTCTTGTCATTTCATTCGACGGCAAGCGCGCGTCACTCGTGGATGGTGGCGTCCGGAGCGGATGCACAACCAGGCAGCGTCAGTGGCGTGCCGCAGCAGCCATGAGCTGCTGCGATAGAATGCTCACTGTGCCGGCTCCCTGGCTCTATGAGCAGCGGGCCTGAAGTCACTCCTCTTGCAACAAAGGGTGGCCGCCACCTGCAGCACGTTGCGCACAACGGCCCTACACAGCAGCGAAAGCACACGCTCGACGCCTGCAAGAGCGTAAAAACACAGCGACCACACGAACCACACAGCAAAATGGCACTCGCCGCCAAGAGCTCCGCCTTCGCGCCCATAGTCCGCGCTGGGCTCACTTCTGCCACGCTCATGACCGTCAGCGACCTGGCCTGCCAACACATGCAGCAGCGGCTAGCAGGCAAGGCGGCGCCGCTGGACCTGAACCGCGCCTCCCGCTTCACCTTGGTGGGACTGGCCATGCACGGACCCTTGTGAGTCCTGGGGCTTCGCAGGGGCAGGGTGTGCGCCAATGGGCGTCTCATGGGCGTCCTGAGGGGCGTTCTGAGCCCCTGGGCGTCACGCGCATGCCGCCGCCCACATGCCGCCACCGCTGCAGCTTCTACCTGGGGTTCCGCGCCATCGACCAGCGCTTTGGCCCGGCGGCCACGTTTGGCCAGGCGCTGACCAAGGCCATGGTCGGGCAGTTCACCCTCTTCCCCACGTATATGGCTGGCTTCTTCATGGCCATGGGACTCCTCGAGGGCAGGGGCTTTGAGGGCGCGACGCAGCGGCTCAAAGACAGGTTCCCCACCGCCATGGTGTCGGGCTCGGTGTTCTGGTGAGTGAGCGGGAGGGAGGTGGGACCTGTGCGAGCGGCTGGGTGGGTGTGCGGCATCGCTTTGGGGGGACCTGTGCGAGCGGGTGGGCGGAAGGCACTGTGGGCGCTTGCAGAGCGATGGCTTTAGGATACCGCACCGAGTTGCTTGGGGGAAAACCACAAGCCCTCTGGCTCGAACGCTGAGGTGTGTGTGTGTGTGCTGCCTGTGCCCCTCCTCCACCAGGCCGATTGCCAACATCATCAACTTTCGCTTCGTGCCGGCCACCCACCGGATCCTGTACGTCAACGTTTGCGCCATGGCCTGGACGACGTGGCTCAGGTGCGCCCTCGTGAGACGAGAGACCAACACGCCGCCACCACACGTACACCTGGCGCATGCCTTGGAGTCGCAAGAGGAAGGGCGTCGCATGCGGCCATTGTGCCCGTCATGAGCACTGCTAGGCCACCTCCCTCCACGATGCGCCTCTCTGAGCAAACGCTGAGCAAGCGCTGAGCTACAGCGTCTTGAGGTCATCTCGCTCACGTGCTCACCTCTCTCCCCCGCTGCTTCACCCTGTGTGGCTGTGCGCAGCTACCTCGCCAGCAAGGAGGAGCTCGCCAGCAGCAAGGCGCCACAAGCAGGCAGCCTCTTCACGGACGCCGGGAGTGGGGCCGCGGTGTCGAGCGGTGCGGCAGCCATCATCCCGCGGAGATAAACGTGACATCAATGTGTACAGAACGGAAGTGCTCCCCCATTCTTTGGCCTCATATTCATGCGCCCTTTACGTGCCCCAGCTTGTCCTCCATGGTGACGCTTGCACCTGCCTGCGCTGCTGAGAAGCCAGCAAGCTGCAACGCGAGCAGGATGTGGTACACGGAGCGAGTTGCAGGAGGCCGGGCATTGAATATATTCAGTCTTCCATCCAGTTTGGCAAGACGTAGTACTATCACTCGTCCATGATGAGGACTGTCTCCCCCCGCTCGAGCGTCTTGATGTCCTTCTCCAGCTCTGCCAGCGCCTTGGCCAGCGCCTCCTTGCGGTGCTTCTTCTGCTCCGTGTCGGTGCTGAGCGGCTGCGTGTGTGGGGCAGCAGGCACAGGTGTGTGTGGGATGGCCAGCAAAGTGGCGTATGGTGCAGCACAGTCATTGCGGCAACGCTGCTGCTCACCTGCTTCTGGAATGCATCGTTGACCGACGCCCACTTGACCTTGAGGTGGCGCAGCAGGTCGGCGCGCTCCTCAGGAGAAAGCTGGCTCACACGCTGGTCCTCAGCCTGCGCGGTGTGCAGCATGTGAGGCAAGCGCCGCGGTGAGCAGGCGTGGGAGACCTGACGACACGCTGCTCCACGGCGCGTGGAAAAATGGGTGTGTGGCCCCACCCAGCTGGCCTTTTTTCTCCCCCTGAGAGGGTGAGGGGCCATGGACTGGTGCTGGTGGTGCTCCACCGTGTGCGTGACGGGTCAGGTACGCGCCCCCCTCAGGCTCCCTCCATGCCTGCAGCACTCTCCCCCTATGCTAGCTAGAGCTCACCGGCTGGTGGCGCATGCGCAGGTAGGTTTCGAACTGGTCGCGCTCCTCGGCGACGCGCGCCTTGTTGCGCCTGAGGTACACGGGCACTGAGCCGTAGCCCGGCCGCGCCGTCCAGTTGAACTCCTCCTGAGGCACGCGCTTGGGCTTTGAGAGGATCACGTCCACCGCGTTGGTGGTGATGAAGTTCTTGTTGGACGTGAGCCCGAACACTGGAGGCTCGTCCCGCCGGGGCACGGGCGCCCGGGCTTTCTGCTTGGGGTTGGTGGGAGCTTGAGCTGCAGGCACCGTGTCGAGCACGCGTTCGGGTGCCCGTGGTCCGCGCGCAGGAGCGAGTCAAATCTACGGCATTGCGACTGCGCGCCACACTCACGATCGGGCAGGACCGGCGCCTTTTCGTGGCTCCTCAGGTACTGCCTTGGGTGCTGCGCGTTGCAGCCGTTCGGCAGGCCCATGGACGCGTGTAGCTGCACTGTCGAGCTCACGCCGAACTCGAGCATCTTGGGGTCCACCCTCCCGACGTGCTGCGCGCAAGCGAGGCGCACGCCAGCAGGGCAGGCGAGCGTGAGTCTTGCTCAATTTGTGGTCGGGGCAGCCAGCCTGTGTGTGCTGGAGGCGCACCTTAGAGACATGGCGCGGGGGCCTGGTCGGCACCTCCTGCTCCTGGGGCAGCAGGCTGTAGATACTCTCCTCCTGGATGTACATCGTGCTGCTGGTGTGCTGCTGGTCCGCGCTCCGTGTGCTCCAGGATGAGGGCAATCGAGGGCTTGATGTCATCCTGCAGGCGGCGAGCAAGGCGCACAGTCCCCCAAGCTTGATCCTAGCGACTCTACGCGGCTCATGCAGCAGTGACCCGTCCCGTGCTTGCAGCACAACAAGAGGAAGCCCCACCCAGAGGGGGCTGACGGCGAGGAGGCAGCAGCGAAAGCAGCTGCAGAATGGCGGCCACGGCCAACCTGTTTGACATCCTCGGCGATGGTGACGACGACGTGCAGGCTCTGGCCGCAAAGGTGCCCGTGGCGAAGAAGCAGGAGGAGCCCGCTCCCGCCGCCGACAAGAAGCCAGGTGAGGCCTGGCGAGCGCGCAGGCACCAAGGGGCAGCCCATCGGCCGCGTCTGCAGGCGTGCGCAGGGCGTGGCACCGCGGATCCGCGCTGCTCGCCCCAGGCGGCGCTGCAGGAAAGCGAGAGGCGCGCCCCTCGCCCCCCCAAACGCAGTGACCGAGGCCCGTCCCGAGAGTGGCCGTGGTGGCCGTGGCGGCCGCGGTGGCGAGGGCCGTGGGCGCGGAGAGGGCAGGGGCAGGGGACCCAGGCCCGCCGGAGATCGCGCTCCTGGTGGAGGCGAGGAGGGCGCCGTGGAGGAGGGCCGTGGCGATGGCGGCAGGGGCAGGGGGCCCCGTGGTCCTCCTGCTAGCGGGTACGGTGGCCGTGGAGGCCGTGGTGGACGCGGTGGACCGCCTGCCGACGGGCACCGCGCGCCCAGGAGGGAGTACGAGCGCCGCGACGGCACGGGCCGTGGGTGAGTACGCAGGCACGAGCAGCGTATCCAGTATGTGGGACAAGCGGCGATGGCATTCCTCGTCCTGCGGCGCCAGAAGGCAGCAAAAGATCTCGGGTGCCCAACTGCTGCGTGCACGCAGGCACGAGGTGCAGAAGCGTGGCGGCGCTGGCGTCGGCAACTGGGGCACCGACACTGACACCAAGTGCGTTTGGAGAAAACTCGCGATGGGGGGCAGGCCGGGTGCGGCGGCGATGGCCGATGGTCGAATGCAGGGCCTGTGCGAACCAGGGTGGCGCTCGTCTTGTCCAATCGCTGCAGGGTGGAGGCTGCTGAGCCGGGCCCCGAGGTCGAGGCGGCTCCCGCGGCCGAGGGCGAGGCCGAGGCCGCCGCTGCCCCCGCAGACGGCGCTGCCGCGGCCGACGCGACCCCCGCTGCGCCTGCTGAGGTGGCCGAGCCCGAGCCCGAGGTCAGCGTCGGGGTGGCCTGCAGCCGCTGATGGCAGGTGGCAGCAGGTTGCAGTGGCGTGCGCGCCGCACGCAGGTGCTCAGCCGCTCCGCTCCGTGCCTGCTCCCTGTCGCCGTGCAGGAGATCACCTTGGAGGAGTATGAGAAGCAGCAGGCGGAGAAGCGCGCCGCCCTCAACAAGGTGGCCGAGGTCAAGTCCATCAAGGTGGATGAGGAGTTCAAGGGCATGAAGGTGCGCCACACGCCAGGGGCCCTCCATGCGGCTTGCTGGGGTCCAGCAGGGCAGCGGAGCAGGGCCAGCGGGCCAGCTGGCGCCACTGGAGGCAGCGGCCGGCAAGTCTGTGGGAGGGAGGGAGCAGGCGCCTGCAGCGTGTAGGACGGAGGGAAGAGGCTTACAGGATGCTGCTTCGCAGCAACGCCAACGCGCCAACTATGGGTGGCCTGCGGCACTGCGTGCAGGCGTACGTGCGCAAGGAGGTTGAGGAGGCCATCCCTGGCATTGAGATCAGCAAGCGCAAGGACAGCGCCAAGCTCAAGGCCACCCCCTCGGCGCCCGAGGAGTCGAGCAGCACGCCAAAGGACAAGCCTAAGAAGCAGGTGAGGGGCGGTGTCCTGTCGACCACTAGTGCCACTAGTGCACAGCTCATGGGGCTGCGCCGCTCTAAGCGGCCACCTCCGCTGCCACCTTCCAGTGGAGGGTGCTAAACAGAGAGCTCATGTGGGCAGCACCGCCCGAGTTGTAGAGGTGCACGGACTGGTGCTCAAGGTGGTGCTCCTGCTGCCCTGACCGGGGTGCTGACGTGCGCTGCAGGTGCTGGAGACTGGCTTCAAGATCGGCGAGAGTGGCGTCGACGCCGCGCCACGCGGAGGGCGCGGTGGCCGTGGCGGACGCGGTGAGGGCGGCCGCGGTGGCCGTGGCGAGGGCAGGGGCGACCGCCCCTTCAGCGGCCGTGGCGAGGGTGGCCGCGGCGGTGATCGTCCCTTTGGCGGCCGCGGCGGTGACCGGCCGTTTGGCGGGCGTGGCGGCGAGGGCGGGCGCGGCGGGGACCGTCCCTTCAGCGCGCGCGCGCCGGGGCGTGGCAGGGGTGGCGCTGAGCTGCCCATCAACGACGATGCGGCCTTCCCCTCGCTGGCCTAAGCATCCTGGCTGCTGAGGCCTCAAGAGGACGACCTGGGGGTGGAGCAGGCCAGGTGGCGGGGCCTGTAGCTGCGCCTGTGGTAGCCTTTTGATGGAGCTGCCGGATGGATGGATGGACGTTCGGGTAGCACCTTGGCGTAAGGTGCCCGGTGCTCCCGTATGCCCAGCCACCCCGTTGCCAGCCGCCTGCAGAGAGGCAGAGAGGCGCGCACGCGTCCGATTGAGACTAGAGTGTGTGGGGACGTGCTTCAGGTTCCTGCCACACGGAGCGGCACTGCGTTCTGGTGGGGTGGGCGCTCTGCCCTTTTGGACGGCTGCTCATCCGTGTCTGCTGGCCCGCATGCGCATGTGCGCGTGCATGTGTTGGGGCAGCGTGTGTGTAGTGGCGGTGCTTGCGTGTCGTTTCACTTGTGGCGGGACGCACGTCCCTGCCTGCCTGCAGGAAGAGGTCCAGAACGCAGTTGGTTTTCCTGTCACCTGCAGTAGTTGACACTTTTCGTGATGAGGTGGCGCTGGTGGGCGCACAGCAGGAGGTGCTGCGTGTGTGGCAAGTCCTGCACGTGTGGCTCTCTCAGCGCGTGAAGGGCGTGGGGGGACTGCAGTATTAGGGGCGTGGCGCAGCTCCCCTGTGCTCAGCCAGTCCACGCGCACAGGACGGACCTTGGCAGCAGTGAGGGCTCGCGGCGTGGGCGTGAGTGCATGGAAGACATGGCTGCAGCTGCGGCCCAGGGACCCGCATTCCTCTCCGGTGGCGGCACAATACTTGCATACGCGACGCTCGCCTGCTCCTGTGCCTTGCGCGGGCCTTGGTGCGGGTGCGCCTCAACGGTGGTGGTGGGCATTTCGTGGTGTGTGTGTGTGTGTGTCCAACGGGCCCGAAGGCAGCGGCAGGTCCCGCATGCAACTCCGTGACGACGACGGCGTGGTGCTGCTCTCTTGTGGGGTTTTCCCTCTCATCCACGCCGGTAGCGGGCCACTACTGCTTCTGCGGAACACATGGCTTCTCCCACAGACACTGCCAACGCGCGTGGGCTGCGGCTGCCTGCCTCTCTCACGTGGTGCGAACTGAGTTGCTGATTTGGTCGTCGGTGCGCACCCCACCCTCCGCATGCCTGCAAGCGCACGAGAGCGACGCGTGTGGTACACATTGTGTTGCACACGTACAGAGCAGCGTGCGCTCCTCGTCCTGGGGTCGTGGGTATGAGCCTTTCAATCGTACAAAATCGTACAAGTACAACAGGACGTCCGTGGTGCTACCGAGCAACGCAACCCAAAGTGGCAAGAGCGGCATCAAGGCCGGTAGTTTGGCGGTCGCCCGGCGGAAGGCGGGCCTGCCGGGGAGCCTGGCCCGGGGGCGTAGTAAGGCTGGTATGGCGGAGGGTAGTAGTGAGGAGGTGGGGGCTGGGTGTAGGTGGTCACCACATCTGCGCAGCAGTCAGGGTGGAAGAGCAAGCTGGCACACTCGTGGCTGCACGCTCCTGCTTGTGCGCCTCATAGCCGGCAAGGAGCCACAGCAACACTCACAGGACGGCCCAAAGAACCCGAAAGGCTCCACGGTCCTCCGCTGCACGACCATTGGCTGGGGTGGCGGGGGCGGGTGCCACATCTGCGCGCAATGGCATCAGGCAGCGGGACGACACACGGTCCGCAGCTTGTCGTGGCACACGCCCAAGGCCACCCTGGTCACCTCGAGCCTTGTGCAGCAGCAAGTCCTTTGCTCTCCGGAAGCGCACGTGGTGAGGTGGCGGGTACGGGTATGCATGCGGCCCGTGCGGGGGCGGAGGGTAGTACCCGGTAGGAGGGCCATAAGGCCCAGGTGGTGGGTAAGGTGGTGCTGCTGCCGCCGGTGGTGCTGCTGCCGGTGCTGGCGCCCCTTGCTGTGCGGCGCGCGTGGGGCCTCCGAAATCCTCAATGCTGTACTCCACCTCGTACGTGCCCTGGGGCTGCAGAGGCACGCCGACTGCAGGCTGTCCCGTTGCTGCTGCGGGCGCTGATGCTGCTGCTCCTGCTTGCGGTGCCCCGCTGCTCCCCCCGGGATAAATGAGCGAGGGCCCGCTCGCCGCTTGCTGCTTCGCGTCCATCTTCGCTGCGATGAGCGCGCGCTCTAAGACTGCGCTCTTCTTCTCTGCTGCTTCTCGTGGGCAGGGGCTTGGCATGCGTCTTCAGGGGAGGAGGGGATAGCAGTCAGAAGAGCTCCATACAGACACGCGTAGCGTGCAGGCAGAAGGCCAAAGGCCATAGGTCTGCGGCCGAGCGACAGACCACATTCAAAAAGGGAGAAAG
>QAXK01003504.1:0-19327 GCA_004335735.1 Chlorella sp. KRBP | reverse complement strand
CTTCAGCCCCAGCAAGGGCGAGCTGCTGGCCAACCTCAAGAAGCGGCAGATTGAAAAGAGGGCCAACAGCGCGCAGCTGCCGCTGCGGCCGGGACACCAGGTGCGGTGTGCGGGGCCTGTTTGGGTATGGGTGTGCGCTGGCGCAGGGAGCCGAGCTAGTTTGCCTGCTGGTGGCTTGCTGACCGGACAGACATGTGGGCAGAGAGGAACAAAGGGCGAATGGCTAGTGTCATCACCATCATCATTGCGCGGCGTTCACGGCAGGTGCCGTGGTGCCACAGGACAGGAATGCAATACAATAGGCTCTGTCACAGTGCGTGTGTGGTCTGGTGGTGTGTTTCATGTCGCCGCAGGGAGGTGAAGACAGCTCGTCAGGCACACCCACAAAGGTGCGCACCACGCACTCGCACTCGGTGGTGCTTTGCTTGACAAGGGGACCGCCGCCATGGATTGATGCGCACGCCCACATCCCCGTGGGCAGCAAAGGCCTCCAAACAGACGCTTCTCACCCTGCTGTCTCAGCGGTGTACAGTGGCCAACCTTTGATTGCTTTTTGTTCTAGCTCAGCAACCACTGCACGAGCATAGATGTATCCAGGTGCGGCGTGTCACCACACCTGCAGGCTGAGGCGGAGGCCTACGGCCACCCCTACAGCCCCTTTGCCCACAGCCGCCCCCCCGGCCTGGCCGCCGTCCTCGACAGCCAGCTCGGCTCAGCGAGCCCCAAAGCCGCCCAGCTCATCAGCGTGGCGCCGCAAGGCATCACGCAGCCGCGCACGCTGCAGCCCAGCAACAGCACCGGCAGCGCCGGCAGCGTGCTCACATCCTACGCCGCCACGCACGCGCACGGGCACCTCCACCCGCTCCACCCACCACCAAACCAGCAGCAGCAGCAGCCGCAGCAGCACAGTAGCCAGTATGGGAGCGGTGCGGCGGGGCATTCCTTCCCGTCATTGGACCTGCAGGGCAAGCAAGATGGGTACCATAGCAGCGGATTCGCCCAGCCGCAGCAGCCAGCTTCGCAGTATGGCGGCGGCGGCGGCGGCGGCGGCGGCGGGTATGGGTCGTCTGCTGCGCCAGCAGGCAGTCTGATGGCAGCGGCGATGGCAGGGCAACCGCCCAGCTCACCATTAGGGTTTTTGGCGGCGCGGCGGGCCCGTGGTTTAGCCATGGGCACTCCGCCGCTCCCGGTGGACTCGTCTCTGTCCTCGTTAGGCTCGTCGGCGTCGGTTGGGGGCTCAGGGCATGCGGCGCATGGGCTGCCGAGGGCGCCAGACCCTAGACCTAGCCTGCCCGGTGCCACGGCGCTGCAGGTGTCAGTGCAGCAGCAGCAGCTGCAGCATCAGAGCGTGAGCAGTCCGAAGATGGCGGCTCTGAGCCGGTTGTCGCCGCAGCTGCGTGTGCGCTCGGCGGAAGTGCACGCTGGCGGCGTGGCGGGTGCCGCCACAGGCAACGGCCCGTCCGTGTCGAGCTCGGTGGGAAGCGGAGGCGTGGGTGGCAGCGGGGGCTTGCTAGCGCAGCACAACGTGGCGATGCAGGTGCAGCACAGCCAGCAGCAGCAAGGGCACGGTGGCGGCGGTGGTTTAGGGTCGCAGCGGCAGGGCTCATGGGAGAACCCTAATGGGGGCGTGGCGGCGACGCCGAGTAGTTCGCATGGGTCGGGTGGGGGCTGGAGGGAACGGGACAGCGGGCAGAGTGGAGGCACGGGTGGTGGAGCCGGTGTGGGGGGCGGGGGGAGTAAGCCCAGCACAGCGCAGCAGCAGCAGGCGTCGGGTGGTGGGGCGGCATACTGGGAGAAGGGGGTGATCCCACTGCAGGAGCTCACCGCGGCGGAGCTGGGGCCTGTGCAGGTGTGTGGTGTGCGTAGATGAGAGGATGGGCCAAGTCACAGTAGTGGTGCTCAGGCCGCTATGTAGTTGCACATGCCTGGTGCTGTTGACGGTGCTGCCAGGCTGTGTCAACACGCACCCTGGGAAACCGCCAGGAGCCCCGTCCACCTTGAGTGCACATGCTGTGCTGCTCTACGCTGCTCAACACTCAACTATGCTGCTTGCCTCGTGCGCTGACATGATGCACGTGCAGGGTGACCCTGAGCGCGTGTGCAGGGCGGCCATCAGTAAGATGATTGAGGCAAACACGGCAGACCGCAAGGCCATGGACTGGCAGGTGCGCTTGCTGCCCTTGCCTTGCATTCGATGACCGCCCTCTTTAAGTTCGACGATGACCGCAAGGCCATGGACTGGCTGGTGCGCTTGCTGCCACTGCGGACCTTGCAGTGCACACAGCATCCAGCCTCGCCTTCGCTGTGCCTGCCTGCCTGCCTGCCTGTCGCCGCCCTCCCCACCCACATGGTGTGCTCCGACAATGCCGCGGCCCCTGCCCCCACCCCACCCACAATGCTGCCGCCCTTCCTTCACCCCACCCGCACCGCCACCGCTCCGCAGGGCCAGTACGAGGCGTTCAACGACGCGCGCCGGCTGGTCAAGCACAACCCCGACCTCGTGCGCGGCGCGCTCCTGCACGACCTGGTCCGCGCCGCCGCCCCCGCCGTCGACCAGCTGCGCTCGCTCTGCGTCAAGAACTCGCTCAACCTGATGCAGGAGCTGTTCACGCAGCTAGGGCGCAACATGGACAAGGAGCTCGACGAGGTGAGCTGAGCGCGCTCGCTCGCTCGCTAACCCTAGCCTAGCGACCCTAACCCTAGGCAACCTAAAACCATGCACCTCGCTCGCGCGCGCATGTGGCAGCCTTGCCGCATGGTGCTCAACCAAGCAAACGCCTACCCACGCGATTGCTGCTGTGCGCTCTGCACGTACGGTGCTTGGGCTCGATGCATGTGCCGCGTACGCACTTTTACGGCTGTGGTTTATTCGGCTAAAAGAGCTCACAGGGAGTAAGTGCCCTCTTTTTCACACGTGCAGGTGGTGCCCTTGCTGCTCAAAAAGGCGGGTGACGTTTCCAACGCCGGGCGGGAGAACTGGCTGGCTGCCGAGGCCGACCGCGTGCTGTCCGAGATGTGCCGCACCTGTGGCGAGCAGCGCGTCATCGCGGCGCTGTGCGCGTGCGCCGGGCACAAGAGCATGCACGTGCGGGCAAAGGTGGCGTCGCACCTGGACGGGCTGCTGGAGCTCAACCCGGGCCTCGTCAGGTGCGGGCGAGGGGCGGGGTGTTGCCTAATCTGGAAGCACAGCGAAGGGGGGCAGGTGTGAGAGCGGAGGAGAGGGGAGCAGGTGCCGGTGGGTTGCTGGAGCTCCGGTTGGGTGGGGTGGCGGGGGCTCAGGCTTGCCTAGTCTGGAAGCACAACGAAGGGGGGCAGGTGTGGGAGGTCAGGGGGACATAGAGAGGGTAGCAGGTGTGGGAGCGGAGGAGAGGGGAGCAGGTGCCGGTGGGTTGCTGGAGTGCATCCCGGGCCTTGTCAGGTGTGGGGGGTGCGGGGGGCTGGGTGGGAGCACAGGGTGGGCAGCAGGGTGGGCGCGGAGGCCTGAGAGGAGGAGGACAGGAAGCGGGGCAGGCAAGTACGAGAGGGGCTTGCACGGCACGCCATGAACTTACAGCAAACGTACATACTGGTGTGGGCGGGGTGAAGGCGAGGACGTGCAGCACGCAAGGCCTGCAGGCCAGGCGCTCGCAGTCCGCAAGCCCAAGCGATCATCCACTAGCGCCCACAAGCGTTATAATCAGGACCAACCCATGGCGTGTGTTCACCACCCCGCAGGTCCCTGGCGGGCTCTGCGCCTCAAGCGCTGGACCGGCTCTTCCGCACGGCCGCCGGCTTCCTGGACGAGGGCGCGCTGGAGACGCGCGTGTACGGCAAGCGCATCATTTGGGGTGTGCGCACGGGGCTGGCCAGCCGGCCCGAGTTCGACCGCATGGTGGCGCTGGTGCAGCCAGAGTCGCTCTGCAAAAAGGTGCGCTGGTTTCCACAGCACCTGCTGTGTCGTGGTGCGCTGTTTGGGCACGCACGGGTGACGACTTCGCAGGGACCACCAGTGGTTGCCGCATTGGTCGTGTGCAGCGAGCGGCAAGCGATGGGTGAAAGCGTGGGTGCAACAGCAGAGCAAGAGGTGTGTTGTGCTGCTGCCTGCAGGTGCTGGACGTGGTTGAAAACTCAAACGGACCACCTCCGCCCCCCTCGCGCGCGGGCGCCCCCCGCGCCATGTCCCGACAGCTCTCAGGCGGCCCCGACACACCCACAGGTAGCGGTGGGATGGGCGCACGCGGCACGCCCAGCACAGCGGGGGCCCTGGGGCTCGCCAACGGCGTGCTGTCTGGTGGAGGTCCGAGCGGTGGCAGCCACGACAACAAACCGTATAGCATCAGCGCGCCGGTGGGCGTCCACTGCGCTGCTGGTGGCGGTGGGGCGGGCAGTGGGGCGGGGTCGGCGCAACAGCTCGCGTCGGCGGGCGGGAGGCGGAAGCTGAGCAAGGTGCCGTCGGGCGGGTACGAGGAGGGGCCTGGCAGCGCGGCACCGGGTGGCGTGCGCGAGTATCGGCGGTCGGGCAGCAGCGCGAACCGCGCGGCGACGGCTGGGTGGGGCGGCGCTCCTGGGGGGGACAGCGGCGCGGGGTTGAGCGCGAACGACTCTGACTCGTTCGCGAGGGCGCAGGCGTTGCTGAGCAGCAAGGACTTTCGGGAGCGGTTGGACGGGCTTAAACAGGTTGAGGCGCTGGCGGCGGGAGGGCTTGGGTCGGCGAGCGAGAACCAGGTCGTCGCTCTCCTCGACAGCCTCACGGTGAGTGAGGCTGTGGCGTGGGCTCCTTCACGCCTTGCAGGCCTCGGGCGAATGTGGGAGTCCGGTAGGCAAGAAGCCCCCACTCGCGTGCCGGGCGCAGGGATCTCTGGTGTCGTGCGGCTGACGTTTGCCTGTGCGCGTGTCGCGGGTCGAGTGCTGCAGGCGCGCGTGGCGGACGGCAACGCGAAGGTGGCCATGGCGGCGCTCGAGACGCTGCGGCCCGTGTTCAACAGCTTGCGGGACCGCTTGGCGCCGGGCCTCAACACGCTGGTGCCTTCGCTAGCCGTGGCGATGGGCTCAAGCAACGACAAGGTGAGCGCCTTGAGGGATTGTGTGCACGCTCGAGGGTGCCCCGGTCACCTGCGGCATGTGCGTGACTCGCGCTGGCCTCGTTGCTTGTTGCGTGCGGCAGGTGCGCGCCCAGGCGGCGGACGCCACCGACGCATTGCTCACCACGTGCGACCCGGCGCTCCTCGTCCAGCACTTTGCGCACTGCGTGAGCAGCGGCCACGTGCGCGGCGGCAAGCTTCCCATCGTGGAGCGGCTCCAGTCGCTGCTGGCGGCGCTGTGGCCGGTGCGCCCGCAGCTCGTCATCAAGCATGGCATCCCTCCGGCGCTGTCGCTGCTCAACGATGCGCGCGGGGATGGCAAAGTGGCCTCGCAGGTGAGAGCCGAAAGGGCCTCCCCAGGCTGCCCTCCCCCCCCCTTACCACGCAGCTGGACTGGTGGAATCGTAGCCCAGGGCTGGCTCTTTACACACGTTCGTTCAACGTGGTGCCACCCCATTTGCCTGCGCAGGCGTTGCTGGCCACGCTTGCGGAGCTCATGGGCAACTCCCTGATGGACCACACGGGCACGCTGCAGCCCGCCATGCAGCAGCGCGTGGCGGACGTCCTGGCGCAAGTGCACGGCGGCCGGTGATGCTGCCAGCTTGCGTCATGGTGCCGCAGCGAGGTTGGACGGCAGCACCACAGCAGCGCCGTGTGTACAGCGCCACCCTTGTCGTATGTGCTTTGATGCCACCGGCGAGTGGGTTCGGACGCTTTCATCCTGTGCGAGCCTGGCGCAATCTGATTCCTGGCTCCCAGCTGCACGTTGCATCTGCACTAGAGAAATGCCATTTTGTACTTGTGCGCCTTTTCTGACAGGCGGGTTCTGCTGACCTCTCCAGACAGCTAATCCACCAGTGCTGCGCAACTCACACCCGTGCAGCGTTATCCACTTGCCCTGTAGACCTCTGCGTAGCCCATGCTTGTCGTGGCAATGCCCTTTAGCTAGTGATTTTGAGACTGATTTCTGCGTGGCCGCCTCCTGCAACCAGGACCTGTGACCTGACAACCACGACCAAGCAGCTATAGCCGCACAGCGCTTGCACAAAACACTAATACACAACAGGGCTTCACCAAACCATCACGCTACGCTTCGTTCAGGCTGACGCACGCCGTTCCACTGTCAGAATTACACCGGCGAGCCCGTGTGGACCGCCTGCTTGAGCTTGGCGATGGCCTTGCCAGGGTTGAGGCCCTGCGCTCACAACATGTGGACGGGGGCAGGCAGCACGATGCATCAGGCCCCAAACGAAGCACCCTGTGGTTGCCACCGCCGTGGCTTGTGCCAACCCATCGCTGCCAAAGCCAGGTGAGACAGCTTGGCCCCCGGCTTGTTAACTCCAAGCCCTACCTTGGGGCAGACGGAGGCGCAGTTCATGATGGTCTTGCAGCGGAACAGCTTATAAGCGTCGTCCAGCTGGGCAATGCGCTCCTGGGTCGCGTCGTCGCGGCTGTCGATGATCCACCTGCACATGGTGTGTGCCATGGTGGCGGATGGTGGCCCACAGCACGGAGAGGTCAAGACAGTCGCTCAAGTGCGCTCATTGGCTCCACGAGCTGTGCCCACAAACGCGCGACACCTCCCCACCTGGCCCTGCTCCCAGACACAAGTTGTACCCACGCCTGTATTACGCCAGCAGCACGGCCCTCCTGCCCTCCCTCCCTGCTCGCGCACCTGTAGGACGCCAGCAGCACGGCGGGTCCCAGGTACTTGTCGCTGTTCCACCAGTACGAGGGGCACGAGGTGGAGCAGCAGGCGCACAGGATGCACTCATACAGGCCGTCCAGCTTGTTGCGGCTCTCCTTGCTCTGGTAGTACTCCTTGCCACTGCACGCCATAACGGCACACACAAGCAAAAGCATGAGCACACCACACGGTGCGATGCCTGCCGCCCAGCCCACCCGCTGCACAACCTGCAGAAGACCTGGGCTGCCCGTGTGTGCTACTCACTGCGTGCCACTCACTGCCCTGTGCCAGCCTCCCCCCCCTCTCACCTGGCCTTGTCCTTCTTCTGCAAGTAGGGCTTGATGCTCTTGTACTGCGAGTAGAAGTTGGCCATGTCCACCACCAGGTCGCGTACCACAAACATGTGCGGCAGCGGCGCCACCTTGCCCACGTGCGAGGGGTCGCGGTTGACCTTGCACAGGCAGGCCAGCGCGTTCTGCCCGTCAATGTTCATGGCGCAAGAGCCGCAGATGCCCTCCCTGCACGCACGCACGAACACACACACACCAACAGCAATGGCGCACAAGCTTCACGCGCTGCCCACCAAGGACCCTGCTCCCCTGGCAAAGCACGACATGAATGCAGCCTGCTGAGTGGCGACACGCCGTTCGCTGTTGCCTTGATGCGCCCAGATGTGCCCAGCGGCATCGCCTGCACCTGCACGAGCGGCGGAAGGAGAGCGACTGGTCCTGCTCGTCCTTGACCTTGAACAGCACGTCGAGCATCATGGGGCCGCAGTTGTTGATGTCGACCTGGTACGAGGCGTACTTGGGCGGGTCCTGGGAGTCCGGGTTCCACCTGCAGCACGCGTGGGGAGCTCCGCAGCACCAGAGCCTGTTGTGCCTGCTGCATGCTGTCTCCTCTGCTTGGTTGAGGCGGGGAAGCGCGGCGGGTGATGCGTCCGGGTCGGATGCAGAGGGTGCCGCAGGCACCGCACCTGTAGATTTGGAACTCCTTGTAGAGCGGCGGCTTGCCCGTGGCGCCTGCAGCAGCAGCACACACCCAGGCACGCTGCTGGTGTCAGGCCGATGGTGCTGTGGGGTCAAGCGCTCGTGGGTGCGCGCTCAGCAAGCAGCGGCAATCGGCGCTGGCTTGCGCGTGCCGTGAGCTCGGAGCTGCAGCTGCAGGCCATCGCGTCCACGCGCAGGGCTCCTGGCAGCGCGCCACGTCGCTCTCGGAAAGCATGTCCGTGCGCACCTGCGGCGACCTTGGTGGGGCCAGCCAGCGCCTCGCTCGAGGTGGAAATCATGCTGAGCATCGCGCCTTGGTGCTGCGACAGCAGGGACGCGCCCCACCGCCGCCCCAGCTGCCCCACGAGCGGCAGCATTCTGCAAGATGTGACACGATCCTCGAGACAAGCTCCTGCTCCGCTCGCGCTGCTCTCTCTGCTGTCTGACGCTTTGTGGACAAGCCGTCTGCGCGTAATGATCCGCGACTGGTGTCCGTGTGAAGCGCGAGCAAAGATGGTGAATCGCCATGGGCGCGAGGAGGAGGAGGAGCAAGCAGCAGGAGCGTGCAGTAGCTGGCACACACGACCTTGCACACAGCCCACCGCTTGTCACCACCCACCAGCACCAGCACCAGCGGCGACTGCAGCACGCACAGCGCGTGGCGGATACGCGCACGGCGCAGCAATATGCCAAGGCCACGGCAGGACAGCATGCCCCAGGCCGGCAAGGAGGCACCCGAGTTCGCTGTCACGCCCTGGCAGTTCCGGAGAAAGCGGGCGCAGCAGCAGGCAGTGGTGGAGGAGCCCGCCCAGGCGCCACCGCCGCCTGCTCTCCCTGGCGGCAAGGGAGGCTTGCCATCACCTGATCCGCTCGCGCGCCTGCCGTTCAAGAGCCTGCAGGGCAGCTGCCGGCTGGCCCTTCTGCCGGGGGGCGTGGGGTGGTCCGGCCACATCGTCGATCCCAAGAAGCGCTTCGTGCTGGGCGTCATGGCCGTCCCGGTGCGTGCGCATGTACACACGCCAGCAACTGGGCTTGCATAGCCACGCCTCTGGCAGGGTGCGAGTGGGCCTGCCGGGGTGCATAATTGGCGAAATGCTGCGCAGGTCGCCGCCGCTGCAGCCGGCATGGACGCCTGCGGTCTGAGCGTGGGCGACGAGGAGCTGCTCAAGGTGACGCTCATCACCCAGCGCACCACCACCCCCACGGTCCTCCCTCCTCCCCCCGCACAAGGCAAAGCAGGGACGGCGGCGGAGGACAGCGCCACGCAGCCCGCCACCACCTCTCCCGCTCCCGCTCCCGCGCCTGGTGCTGATTCAGACGCCGCCGTGCAGGGCGGTGGCAGCAGTAGCGCTTCTGGGGCTGAAGGCGGGCCTTTGCAGGGCAGTGACCGCGATGTCCAGGGGCCGCCTGATGCACCTCCTTCCCCAAAGCAGCAGAAGCAGCGGCAGGATCAAGACCAGCAGCAGCAGCAGCAGCAGCAGGGGCAGCAGCAGCAAGGCGCTTTACGTGGCAAGGCAGACAGAAAGGAGGCGGAGGGCGAGGAGCACGTCACGTACGTGCTCAGCAGTGGCGGCGACCTGCCCAAGTGGCGGCCGGCGGGTGTGCAGGAGCTGTGGAGGGCGGGTGTGCTGCCGGATGACGAGGACCAGGAGGGCGAGGAGCAGGAGGAGGAGGAGGAGGAGGAGGAGGAGGAGGAGGACGAGTGGTCTACCGCCCTGCCATCCAGCGTGCGCAAGCCGGACCTGCAACCCGTACGCCCTGCTGAGGTGCGGCATTGCTGCTGGTGTTGAGCCACCTGGTGTCCTGGTGTTGGCGAGGCACGCGAGAGGGGATCAGATTTTGTGTGCTGCGCCGTGCTGTGGTCCGACGTCGCAGGTGTGGCTGGAGTCTGCTCGCCTCCTGAGCGGGGAACAGGCCAAGGCGCACCTCAGGGTGTTTGCACGCAAGCTTCTGGCTCTGGAGGAGGTGGTGGTGGTTCTGGGCGACATGAGCATCAAGGCGTAGAGCTACCCCCAGTGCTGATTCTGCGCGAATGGAGATGCAATACGCGAGAGGGACAGCGTCAGGGTCGCGATGGCACCAGCGCACACGCCAATGCGCGTGCATCGCGCCACGCCAACCTCGCGGAAGCGCCAGGCACCTCACCAGAGCGCTGAGCACGCAGCCTGCAACCTTCACAGAGCGTGTTTTCAAGGGTATTGATGAAGGAGAGAGTGGCGCAGGCGGTGCTGGCGCTGGCACGTCGTGGGCGGCCTTGCAACGAGCCGACGCCGCGTGGATGGCGCTCAAGGTGCGCACAGTCCCTCTCATTTGCCAGTGGGCAGGCGCCGAGCAACACGTAAGATGTGCCACTGCTCACATGCGCATGTTCACGTCCCCAGGAGGGCAGGGCGTGGGACGGCCTGCGGCCCTCCTTCGTGCAGGTGGAGCCACGCCCCGCACCCTCCACCACAGCAGCATCCACGCCTCTGTATGACGTGGTCGTGTGCGGGGGCACTCTGGGCGTGTTCACCGCTGCCGCCCTGGCCCAGCGGGGCGTGCGGGTGGCGCTGGTGGAACGTGGCGCGCTGCAGGGCCGAGCACAGGAATGGAACATCTCCAGAAAGGAGCTGAACGAGCTGGTCCAGGTGAGTCCTGACCCTGCATCTTTCCAGCGTCGTGGCAGCCGTGATCAGACAGCGCACCTTATCGCGATCGCCCTGGTATCTGTGAACCCATGCCGCGTGCAGCTGGGCCTGCTGACGCCCGACGAGGTGGAGGCCTCCATTTGTAGCGAGTTCAACCCAGTGCGCGTGGGCTTCCACGGGCGGCCCGACGTGTGGACGCGCGACGTGCTCAATTGCGGCGTCAGCCCAGACGCACTCATCCAGGTGGCGCGGCGCAAGCTTGAACAGGCGGGCGGGGTGGTGCTGGAGCACACGGCACTGCAAGGTGAACCTGCACGGTGTGGGCACTGGCTCTGGGGCCTTTGGAGATTCAGCAGCTGCTGGCCGCGTGGGACAGGGTGCTTATCGCCGCGTTGGTGTGCTCCACCTTGCTGCTGCGTTTGTGCGCGTGCCCAGGTGTGACGGTACACAGCGACTGCGCCCTGCTGCAAGTGGCGCCAGTCTCCGGTGCGCCATCGCCCGCTTGCCCGCCCCCGCCGCTGCGCGCCAAGCTGGTGGTAGACTGTCTGGGCCACGCCAGCCCAATCGTCAAGCAGGTCAGGTGCGTGCGCCTCTTGCCGCCTGGGCTGCTCCCTCGTGCACTGGCACTGGCACGAGGCGTGATGGGCGAGGCGTGATGGGCGCAGTCTGCGGGGGACGGGCCTGTGTGCAGAGGCCTTGTTGGCACATCCAAGTTGCAACGCAATCACAGTGCGCCGCTCGTGGTGCATGCAGGTGGGGCCAGCGCCCGGACGGCGTGTGCGCCGTGGTGGGCAGCATGGGGAGCGGCTTTTCCAACAACAACACGGGGGATGTCATCTACACCTTTGAGGACCTGAGGCCAGAGGCATCACGCACAGGCAGGTGTGTGCATGTGCTGTGCTGACCAGGGTGGTGGGCAGCTCTCTCTGCCACGCTGGCAGGCACATGTGGGTGCTCTTGTTGCCGCCGTGAGCCACATCATCATCATTGCGTGGCGTTCACGACAGGTGTCAAAGGTGATGCTGCAGCCGCCAGCGCACGTTGCTTGTCTGAGGCTGCGCTCGCAGGGCCGTGAGCCACACACGGTCTGATGCAGCGTGGTCAGCGATGGTGCTTGCGTGGCTGTTCAGGCTGCAGTGCTTCTGGGAGGCCTTCCCCAGCGGCACCGGGCCTACCGACCGCACCACCTACATGTTCTGCTACCTGCCCTGTGAGCCGTCGGCGCCCTCCCTGGTCAACATGTTCGAGGAAATGTGTGAGTGCGTCAGGCTGTGCAACCTGGTGCAGCTGCCACTCGTGGCAAACAGATGACCCACCACAGCTCGCGGCAGGGAGGGCAGGCAACAGCACCAGCCGCGTGGGCGCAGCAAGCTTGACGTGCTCGCCCTCAAGACAGCCTGTCTGTGAGCTCTGCTGTAAGCTCTGCTTGCGCGGCTGCTTGTCCGCCTCCCCTCCTCCGTCCCTGCAGGGCCCCTGATGGCTCACTACCAGGGCGTGCGGCTGGAGGACGTGCGGTTCAAGCGCACGCTCTTTGGAGTGTTCCCCACGTACCGGGATAGCCCCCTCAGGCCAGCCTTTGACCGAGTGCTGCAGGTGCGTGCACCTGAATGGCAAGGCAGTCCTGCCTGCAGACCTGCACGGCCACACTGCATGCACCAGTGTGCATACCAGCGCCCTCACCAGCGGTTACGCTGCTCACCTGCCCACGTGCTCTTGTCACACCCAACGCGCGCAGGTTGGCGATGCAAGTGGCATCCAGGTGAGCCACCTTTTTCACGCCATGCAGCGTACGGCCCCTGGATTGATAGCCAAGCCACCCGCACGCATGCCATCCCACCTGCTCTCCCTGTGCCCCCCTCCCCACGCGCCTCCTGCCTTGTCACCCCGCAGTCGCCGCTCTCCTTTGGTGGCTTTGGCGCGCTGACGCGCCACCTGGGCCGCATCACGGGCGCCGTGCATGAGGCCCTGCAGGCCGGCGCGCTGGACGCTGCCTCACTGGCGCTCATACACAGCTACAACCCAGGGCTGGCCTCCAGCTGGATGCTGCAGCAGGCAATGTCGGTGCGGGCGGGTGACGCGCCGCCGCCGCCCACGCTCATCAACCAAATGCTGGGTGAGAGGGCCTGTGCTTCGGGGCATACACAACCCACCTGCAGCGCCTTGCAAGGCCGTCACACATATAAAGTGGTCACTGTGGAGATGGACTGTGCGCCCATGCCTGACGCGTGTACGTGTACGTGTGCAGGCGCCAACTTCCTTGCCATGGAGCGGCTGGGTGACCCTGTCATGAAGCCCTTCATGCAAGACGTGATCCAGCTCGGCCCCCTGCTCTCCACCATGGGCCAGCAGGTGCTGCTGGAGCCGACCATGGTGCCGAGGTTGATGGCGCGCGTCGGGGCAGGTGCGGGCCTGAGGTGGCCGACGGCAACAGCCTCTGAGAGCTGCGCCGCACAGCAGCATGAGCACCAGAAGCGGCGGCGCTAGTCCTGACTCTTTGTTCATCGCCTCGTGCGCCGTGTGGTGTTGGCGTAGGGCCTCTGCTGGACTGGTTGCGGCACGTGCTGGCCCTGGCGGCCTACACGGGCGCGCACAAGGCGCTGAGGGGCCCTCTGGCGCAGCTGGCAGGCAGCGCGCAGCTCACGGCCAAGCAACGCTACACGCTGCACCGCACCTTGGAGGCGATTGAGTTTGGGGCGGGGCTCGACTACAAGCTCTGATTTTGGTGACTCAGGACTTGCACCGGCTGTCGATTTTTGCGTCGTGATGACTCGCGGCGTGGTGCGCGCCGGGTTGCCCAGTCTCCCTGAGGCCCAGATGATCCTGCAAACGAGCGCATAAACACGCTCACTCCTCTGCAGTCCTCTGAAGACCAAGCAGGCCCACACCCCGCCCGTCACAAGATGGCAACAGTAGCAGCTCGCCCTTACCAGCTCGTCGTGTGGGGCGCCACAGGTTCGTCGCGATGCGCACGTCTTGCCCGTCCGTTCGGTGCTGCCAGTGGCGCTCGGCGATCCGGGGCCCTGCGTGGCTCTGCACCACACATACACCGACACCCTCGCGCATCCTGCAGGCTTCACGGGCAAGCTGGTGTGTGAGCACATTGCCCGTGACTACATCAAGCCCGGCGTGGCGCCCCTACGGTGGGCCATGGCCGGGCGGGATCAACGCAAGCTGGAGGCGGTGCGCGCGGAGTTGGCCAAGATCAACCCCGCAATCCAGGACGTGCCCATTCTCACAGCGGACGCGTCGGACAAGGCCGCAGTGGGAGACCTGCTCAAGCAGACGCAGGTGCGCGGCTCTTGGGAGGCGGGAGGCGGGAGGCGGGATGCGGGATGACAAACCGGCGCGTGGTGGCGTGGCGGACATTGTGGGTGGGTGAGCTTAGTCAATTGGGGGAGCCCAATGGCGCTGTGCAGGTGGTGCTGGCGCTGGTAGGGCCCTTCTCCAAGCACGGCAACACGGTGCTCGACCAGGCGGTGGAGCAGGGCACATCGTACTGCGACATCACAGGTGAGGGACCACGCTGCAGTTGCAGTTGGCGGGCTCGTATCTGTGCCAAGCTTTACACCTGGCAGCAGAGCAGACGTCCTGGGAGCAGCCGCCAAGGTCAGGAGGTGACGTGCCGCTGCCTCCCACCCTGTGCACACATTATGTGCACACTGGTGTGAGCAGGCGAGGTGCCGTGGGTGAAGCAGAGCGTGCTCAAGTACCACGAGCGGGCCGCGCAGAAGAACGTCAAGATCGTGCACTGCTGCGGCTTTGACAGCGTGCCGTCGGACCTGGGGGCGCTGCTCATGGCCGAGTACGCACAGCGCGTGCTCAACAAGAAGCTGGACAAGGTGCGGTTTGTGGCATTGGTATTGATATCGGTAATCTGCTTGCCAGACATGGCTGTACCAGATGTAAAGCTCAGCACACACGTGCACTGCCCCGGGCGACGTGAGTCGCTGCCCCTTGCCGTCAGGCTTCCACCGCAGTTAGCTGTGCGCTGGTGCGGATGCGACGCAGTCGTTCCCAGGCAGTGCTGAGCTCTCTGGGCCGAGCACATGTGACCCAACCAAAGGTGCGTGTCGCGTGGGCACCTGCCTGCAGGTGTCTGCGCTGGTCAAGGTGTTCAAGGGCGGCGTGAGCGGTGGCACCATTGCCAGTGGCATGCACGTGGTCGAGACCTACCCGATGTCGGAGCTCATTGCTATCAACACGGACGCCTACTACCTGGCTCCTGGCGCCAAGTGAGCGCATGCGTCCTGCGGAGACATGCACGCTGTATGCGCGCTGCGGGGGGCCCTGTACACCACGGGACCTTCGGCTTGTCAGAAAGGGCTGTACCGCATGCCAGTCCATGGCGCAGTGTGCTGCTGCGCGACGGCATCTGAGAACGAATGACTGGGCACATCTGCGGTGTAGCGGCAAAGAGCGTGGCACTCGTACGCAACTTGCACGTGCTGTCCGTCCGCAGGCGTGGCAGTGACCGGCCCACCTCACAGGCGCCCACCAAGGTGCCGGCCCTGGACGCGTGGGGGGGCGCCTGGGTCATGGAGGGGTGCAACGCGCGCGTGGTGCACCGCAGCAACGCCCTGCAGCCAAACGTGAGCAGTGGACCTGGTGGTTGTTCGGGGGCGCCGTGCTGCTGAGCACCTGGTGCAGCCATCTGGGAGCGTGAAGATGAGTTTGCGTTGCCACGTGGGAGGGCTCAGGACAGGGCATGCGCCTTGCGTGTGTGCGTGTGTATGTTGACTTTAACATCTGTTTGGATACCTCGGGGGGCCGGAGCCCAACTACCGGGCATATCAGATGTGTGTGCGTACATGCGTGCGTGCGTGCGTGCGTGCAGGGCGGCTATGGGCCAGACTTCAAGTACAGCGAGCAGCTCGACATGGGCCCTGGATGGGCTGGCTGGCTGTCCGCCAACATGTGCGTGGTGGTGACCCTGTGATGCTTCTGTGGCACACGGCAAGCACGCAACAGAGCGTGCGTGCAGACAGCCGCCCCGGCTGGTGCCTACAAAAGACACATGAGCACCTAGTGCAGCTTGCTCCTGCCACACCACCGCCTTGCACCTTGCAGGACGTCTGTGGGCACGGCGCTCATCGGCCTTGGCTTTGCACTGGCGCCGGCACGCGCCATCCTCAAGAGGTGCGCTCCCTTGCCGCGTGGTGCTGCCGCACCACCCATCCCCGTGGCTTCCTTATCTGCGTCCTCTTCCCTCTACTGCCCTCCACTGCCATCTGCCCTCCACTGCCCTGCCATCTGACCTGCCATCTGCCCTCCACTGCCCTGCCATCTGACCTGCCATCTGCCCTCCACTGCCCTTTACTGCCCTCCACTGCCATCTGCCCAGCCATGTGCCTGCGCTGACTCCACTGCCTCCATTGCCTCTTGGGGTGTGTCTCTTGATCCACTGACGGCGTCGCTGACAGAGCCTGGACGTGGTGACGCGAGTGTTGCGTGGTGCACGTGTGTGTGCGCAGGTTCCTGCCCGCCCCAGGCCAGGGCCCCTCCCTCGAGGTGCAGCGCACGGGCAAGTGGCAGATGCGCCTGGTGGGCGTGACCCATGAGCCAGAGGGCGGCAAGCCAACCGTCTTCAAGGGAGAGTGCGGCGACAACAGGGACCCGGGTGAGCACTGGCAGCTGAGGGCGTGATGTACTTGCCTCCACAGCCTGCAGCTGTCTGTACTTGCCTCAGCAGACTCCTGCAGCTGGTGCGAAACCTGCCCTTGTAGCAATGCTGGTGTTTTACTCGGTTCAAGCGTCGGTGGCGGAAGGAGACTCCGTGGTAGTCTCCATCGTAATGCTGTTGTGGCACCGTGCCTGTCCCTGTTGACAGGCTACTGGTCAACCAGCCGCATGATCCTGGAGACGGGCCTGGCGCTGGTGCTGGACGGCGAGGCGCTGCGCCGGGCCGGGTGCCTCCCCGGCGGAGTGCTCACGCCCGCCACCGCCGCCGGCATGGTGCTGGTGGACAGGCTGCGCGCGGCCGGCTTCACGTGGAAGGTCGAGGGGGACACTGCCACCAAGGGGCAGCCGCAGCAGGTGCCGGCGGCGGCGCCGGCGGGCGCACGGAGCTCTTGAAGCGTCTGAAGAGGCAGTGAGGCGTCGTCAGAGCGCTTTTGATGGACGTGGATCGAATCTTTGGCTTCCCGCTGCATGAAAATTCATGAAACCCTTGTTGCTTTCCTGACAAGCTCGTTGCGTCTCCTCCCTGACGGCAGTTGCACGCCTTCATGCCATGTCATATGGTCCTTCCAGAGCCTGTGCGAAGCCATATTTGCATCAGCATACCTCAAAGGCTGCAATTGCAAGCTGCACGAAAGTGGTGCAGAAGAGCAGGGGCAGAACGGCACCCTCCCTCAGCACACGAGCGTGGCAGGTCCTGGTGCAGGCGCCACCCTGGCCGCCGCGCCGTGGCCCATGGCCGCAAGCCGGCTGCGGGGCGACGACACCAGCTGGGACTGCTGCAGCTGCTGGTACTGCTGCTGCTGGTGGTAGTGGAACTGGTGGTGCTGCTGGGTGGCTGCCCGAGTGCGGAGGGAGCGGCTCCCAGGGCCTTGCATGGCGGGGAACAGGGCAACTCTGAGGGCTCGATCTATCGAGGCGCCCCGGTGCAACCGTTGGTGATTGCCATCAGCATTACCACCACCGCCGCCTTGTTGATGCTGCCAGCTGTCGTCCAGTGGCTGTGCTGCTTGGTGCGGCTGTGTTGTATGAGCGGGTGCGGAAGAAAGGAAGATGTGGGTGGGGTCCATGGAGGAGCTGGCCAGGCGGTGCAGCGTGGAGGCGCGAGTGGGCGACGCTGTCCAGCCGTTGCCTTGGTCTGCAGGCACACGCGCCACCAGCATACAGGCGCACAGGTGTGCCTCCCTGACGGACTCATGCCTTCACGGCCAACTTTGAGCTGCTGGCGTGTGCCCTCGCACCTGTGAATGTGCTGCATCTGCCGCTTGGGCCTACTGGTGATGATGCTGTTGTTGCTGCTGACGCTGCTGTGAGGGCGGGAAGCAACTCCGCGAGGAAGCTGTCGACCGCTTGGCAAGCGACGGGCGGCCCGCTCACTTGTGCCCTGCAGGATAGGTGTGGGAAGACACGACCATGGGTGAGAAGCAGCTGCACGTGAGGCCCGCTGAAAGAACAGCAGCTGTTCACGCACCGGCAGCAGGGGCAGGTCGAATGCGCCGCCAGCCACCCCGAAGCGCAACCAGCGCAGAGCGTGTGGCCGCAGGGGGCCAGAACGCAACATGGAGTGGCCCACCGGTAGCAAACTGCGCAGGCAGCGAGCGACAGGCACTGTGGAGCAGCCAGCACGCAGCATGGAGTGGCCCACCGGTAGCAAACTGCGCAGGCAGCGAGCGAGAGGCACTGTGGAGCAGCCACGGCGAGGGGAGGAGGTGCGCGGCATCTGCGAGGGGCGCACCTGGGCACTGGAGGTGCTCCAGCAGCGGAGAGGCTGGCAACACCTTCCCCGGCGACGGCTGCATCTCCAGCTGCATCGAGCCTGGGACTTCTGGAGCTCTGGCGGTCGCGGCGCTGAACCACCGCATGCGAAGAAACAGTCGCCCATGCCACCGGGCGAAGAGAGCGGCGCCGAGGAGATTGTCGGCTGCGAGATGGCGCTGGCGAGCGACGACGTGTGGGTGCGTGCTGCTGCCTGCCTTCGGAAAGGCACCTTGACCGATGGACGCAGCAGCGGCACAGCACGATGCTCGCTCGTGCGGGTGTGTCTCTGTGCAGGCTGCCTACGTGGCTGAGCAGGAGCGTGACTACCCCCTCCATGTCCTGCACTGCGTGCCGGTGCCGCTCCGGGAGTGGCAGGGCTGGCACCGCATCGCCGCCACACTGGGACAGCGTGCCGATGCGCAGCCCTTCCTGCGCATGGTCATCTCCGAGCGCATCCAGCGCATCCAAGCTCAAGGCGGCGCAGCAGCACCCGCAGCCCTGGCGACGTCCGTGCCGCCCGCACAACAACGCCGACCGCTGCAGCTGCTCGCGGGCAAGGGGCCTGCACAGCATCCTCTACGTCCGCAAGAACCCGCAGCTGCGCCATCATTAACCGGAGCCAAAGCCAGTGCAGCGCTGGCGGAGGCCGCCGCTCTTCATTCTGCCACGCTCGCTGCCCTCCCCACCCAGGCACGTTCTGTGGTGTCGCCTACAGCTGTTGCTGCTCTCAAGAGCCCTGACGCCATCAGCTGCTCGCTCCTCACACGTGTGCTCATCCGTATGCGCCCGCTAACCCGCCGCAGGCCGCCACCACGCACGTGCGTCGCATGATGCTCCAGCCCCTACAGCCAGGCCTCCTCCAGCTGCTCCAGCAGCGCACCGCCACAGCCGACGCACGCCTCTCCCTGCAGCAGCAGCCCCAGCAGCTTCCTGCCAAGGCGTCAAACACGCGAGGAGAAGGTGAGGAGGAGGAGAGTGAGGAGGCGGAGGCGCATGCAGCCAAGCGGGCAAAGCTCACTGCCCTGCTGAACCACCACCCGCACCCCCAGCAGCAGCAGCAGCAGCAGGAGTATGCCAGGCGGCAGGCCCTAGCCACTGCAGCACGCGCTTCCCTTGCCATGGCTCGCGTCGCACGCCCCATGAGCATTACCAAAGGGCTAGGGCTGGACACGCTGCTCCCCAAAGGCGTGGGACAAGACACTGCGGAGCGCCGCAAGCAGCAGCAACAGCAGCAGCAGCACCCACACCCACAGCAGCAGCAGCAAGCGCCTGCAGCGGGCCGCAGCGGCAACGGCAGAGGAGCTTTGGGTGGGGCCGGCGCCTCCACGCCACCCCGGCGTCGTTTGCCTGCGCTGCCCGCGCTACCCAAGTCCGCCCCGCCCGTGCTCCCTTGTGGCCCTGTGGCTGCGACGCGCTTGATGCCTCCTCAGCAACAGCCGCTGTCCGGGGCGCAGCAGGGCCAGGCGCAGGCGCGGCCGATGGGCAAGCGGCGGCTGTTTCCTGATCAGCAAGGGGAGGAGGAGGAGGAGG
>QAXK01003503.1:0-18526 GCA_004335735.1 Chlorella sp. KRBP | reverse complement strand
CCCTGCAGCTTCCCCAGCTGCCCTGTGACGCCAGCCCATCATGCGTTGACTACGTCGGCTCAATCTGTCAACAGCAGGGTGTGGGCTTCTACTACCAGATGCGCATGGCTCAGGGTTCAGGTGGGTATCATCTGACTCAACTCGACCCAATCCAGCAGCGCTAGTAGCAGGCATGCCTCACTGAATTCTAAAGTTTGCTTGTACATGCTGCATACTGAGTGAAAGCTTTTCCAGGCAGTACTGTGCCAGCACGCTGGCCACTGGACAGCCATCTTGAAACCATGGCACACTGTCCTCTGTCTGTGTCTCCCTGCAGGTTGCCAAGGCGGCAACGAGTTCATGGGCATCAGGGATGGGGAGACCTTCAATGCCCCAACCTGGAACTTTGAGCCAGTAAGTCTCCTGCCTGCTTGCCTGGCACCGTGCTATTGAAGGCTGCTACACAGGTGTCCCTGGTCCCATTGGAATCAGTCAGCCATGATTGGAGTGTGCAGCCAACATGCAGTATGCAAGCAGCCTTCGGGAGGACCTCTGTTGCCCTGCACGACAAGAACCCTTGCTTAGGCCTCATGCTCATGATGCTGACCAATGTTGCCCTCCTTTGTTGCTGCCTGCAGAACCCCAACGCACCATGCGCACCTGGGAACTCTGCCAGCTATGATAACGTTGACGAGGGCATCCAGGACCTGGTCGCAACCCTCGTGCCACACGCAACTCAAGACGGGTTGTGTAGCTGGGTCATCACCACGCAGCTCGCCCCCGGCCCGAGGTTCCGCGACAGCGACTACATCGACATGGTGTCGTTCCGCGGCGCCGGTCTGTCGGACTACGGAGCCGGCACCCGCATGTTCTTCAAGGGCCAGCAGCAGTACGTCAACACCCTGCCAGGGCCCGCCAACTGCGCCAACACGGTGAGCTTGTCGTCGACAGCTGTGACTCGTGACGCTGCTTCTGCATCTCACCTCGCATTGACTGCGCATTCCCGCTAGTGCGCGATCAAACTGCCCTTGACGCAGCGTCGACATACACAGCACGGCGTTTTCGTTGGTGTTTTGAAATCCACCCCCGTACACAACTTTCAACGTATATGATGCATAGCCCGATTCTGAGGCCTGATGCTGTGCATGGGCTTGCCACCCGCTGCATGCACGTGCAGTCCCTTGATGTCGAGATGGTCCTGCTGAACGAGTTCCTGGGCGCCTACCCCAACTACGTCACGGGCGTCAGCACATGCCCATTCTTCACTTTCAAGCGCTTCCAGTTTGTCAAGGACCAGCACTACAGCTTTGCTGGAAACACTGGCGGCAACACCGGCGGCAACACAGGCGGCAATACAGGCGGCAACACCGGCGGCACTACACTGGGCACCTATCCCATGCCCACAGACCCCATGTGCATGACACCCCAGGCCCCAGGCATGGGTCAAGACCTTGAGCTGCCCTGCCCCCGCATGGTAAGCAGGCCGCACCAACTGCAAACCACACCTGTTCTCATTGCTGCAGCAGCCACAGGCTATAGGTTACAGGGGTACAGGTAGCCTGGTAGCCATGGTAGCTACCAGACTTTTGCATCGGCCGCCGATGTTGAGAGTTGAACTCTGCTATGACTCACAGTCACAAACATGTGAAGGGAAGAGTTGTGGGTTCATGGCTTGATCTTGATCTTAGTCCCTGACAACCCCTGCACTAGCACACCCAGTGTCTTCATGATCAGCGCCAGGGATGTTCATCGCCGCGGCAACACTTGACTTGACCATGTGTGTCACTCATCGACCTTTGCCTGCAGTTGTCCTTTGATGAGGTCAGGCATGGCTTTGGCGCCTTCTACGACTCTGACTGCAAAGTCAGGGGTGGCTCCTGGGCAGTGTACAACTTCCCACACCCCCAGACCGGCGCCAACAGGCAGTCCTGCTGCCGCACCTGCCGCTGGAACAAGCAGGACGCTGTGGCTGCCTGGCTGCAGCCCACAGAGCTGGACGACTGCCCACCTTGCGTCAAGGTACGCACTTGGGACCATGCACACTGTGTACTGGACGCAAGACACAGATTGTCAGAGTGAACGCACAGTGGTAATTGCAGGCGTCCCATGAAGCCTTCTTGGACACTTGCTGCCCAACACATGGCCTACACAACATGTACTCGCATCATGCGCATCATGGCATGTTGTGCTCTGACTTGTGTGAGGGTCACTCCTCTTGTTCCTGATGCTTCACTGAAGTGTGACACACCACTGTGTGACACACTGTGTGGCACTGTGTGACACACCACCTGCAGGCGTACTACGAGGCCCTGTACAACGGGCCAGTGCAGGTGGAGCCACTGGCCCCCTACGTGTCAGACGTGCAGTGCCCCTACCCCAAGGCCACCAACGGCGACACCAGCCTGCCGACATGGCTGTACAGCCCACAGACGGGCAAGTGCTACTACAAGAGCAGCTTTGCGCGCGGCATCAGCGGCAATATCAACGACGCAACACAGCGCTGCACGGTGAGCCACACGACCCGCTGTACGTACATGCATGTACTTAATAGACTCTTAGTAGTACTACCTGAACTTGTGAGAGCATGCGTACATGTAGTGCACACATACACTAGTACCTTGCTGTAGGAGGGTGCCCCTGTGTGGGGGTAGCAGCACATGCTCAAGCGTGCAGCCGGTGCCGCAGGAGTGCCTGGCCTTGCTTGTCACAAGCCCGGGGCACACGTGGGTGTGTCGCTTGTGTGCAGGAGTTGCATGGTGGCCAGCTGCTCAAGATCTCCTCTAAGGCCGAGGACGACTTTGTGAGGCTCAACCTGCTGTGGACTGGCTTCTTTGGAGAGACCTGTGAGTATCAACAGTGCATGCAATGCGCCACCTTGACGGCACACTTGAACAAACAAGTGTACCTAGTAGGCCCTGCACCGGAGTGTGGAATGTATAGCTTAGTAGGCACATTTGCCCTCTGTTTGCAAGCACGAATTCATCAGTGATGATCATCAGATGATCCCATACATGTTCGATTCAACGTGTTGACGTCAACTGGTTGACACTGTCATCGGCATGCCTGCTGTTGTGTTGATTGCCTCTCCGGACAGACACTGGCCTGAAGAAGCTTGGACGCCTGGAGCCTGGCTTCACTGACACCTGGAGCTGGGCTGATGGCAACCCCCTGGCAGTGAGTGTGGCTGCCAGCCAGAAGATCACTAACCCGCAGGCGGTCTGCGGCAGTGTTGCAGGCTGGCAGCCCTGCCCCTGTAGTGCTGCCCCGTTCCCGTTGCCCTGTGCACCGATGGTTTGTTCTGCCCACATTTAGGCAAAGTGAGGGCAGGACTGATCATCTGTGGCCAAGGCAGCGGTATTGGGCTGGCAGCACTACAGAGGCAAGCTGACAGCAATTTAAAGGCATTTATGTGGTCTCCGAACCCCTGTTTCCAATGTCCCCTGCCTCGTGATTTGTCTGGCATGTTTTCCCACCCCTGCAACTTTCTTGCAGGCTGGTGACTACCAGCGCTGGTCTGCTGCCCCCCGTGATGCCAGCTATGTGGAGGACCAGTCTGTGTGCATGGAGTACCTGCCTCAACAGCCCAAGACATGGAACCCCTTCTCCTGCGTGAGTGCACAACTTGCAAGGCCCTGTCCAGAGCAGTAGCTGGCTTGGTGTGTGACATGATGCAGGCTTCAAGCTGGTCACCCATGGCACACTGAGCCTTTTCTGCAAAGCACTTTTGAAGATAGAAGCGACACCTATAGTGTGACACCCAATGTTGCGCTGAGGGTTGCCGTTAGGCTCCCGCTGCCAGCGGCATCCCGAATGCAAGGTGGCACACACTTTGCAGCGACCATGTATGGCAAGTTGCCACGATGCAATGCATGCAGCAGGGCGTGACCCCAGGTTCAGAAGCCACCAAAATGTTTGGGCTGAGGGCCTGCACAGTCTTCTGGCCACCACACGTGCACCGATAAGTACGGTCCACTGACATCTGGTACGTGGTGTTCCATTGCCGCAGCTGGTGAACAAGCACTACATTTGCGAGCGCCCGGCCACCAACCCCATCCCTGTGGGACCTCCCGCAGCTGATGCAGCCCCTGTCGACTGCAGCTCCCTGCCAGCTATGCCTGTTGGTGCTGTCGCACCTGTCGCCCTGGTCAATGCAGGCGGACCTGCCATGTGCAACTACTACGCTGCTGACAACACAGCTTCACAGGGTGCGTTGGATCCAAGGTTGAGTGCATTGCACGGAACGTTCGGCATAGCCTCTTCAGCATGGGTTGTTCAGCACAGGCGCTTCAGCTGGCACAGCTAGTAGCTTGGCAGGGCGCGCAGCCAGCTGTAGGGCTTACTTGACAGGACAGCTGCAGCAAGTGCATACCCAGTGTGCCTGACGGTGACGCTGCCGCACTGCTCTGAAAACCAAAAAAAATACTGTTGCCAACTCTGCCTGCAAGCTTCCGAAGGTAGTAGTTGGCAACTAGCGTGCTATGCTACGGTAACCTTCTCAGGCCCCGTGCCGCCACCCGTGTGTCCTGCTGCTTGGTGCTGCAGTTGCCAACGGTGGTGCTGTTGACAACTGGGTGGGTAGGGACCCAGCCTGTGGCACACAGCGTGCCGCGTGCAGCATCCGTTTCGGAGGCGCCTTCAGCTACACCATCCAGACAGTCGTGGGCCGCAGCTACAGGCTCAGGTTCACCTTCTCAGAGGTGCGCAGCATACAGGGAGTGCCCAGCTGCTGCTGAATGATCCTGCTATGCAGCAGCTGCTGCTGCTGCCGCGGCCAGTAGTGCACCCTGCATGTGTATGCTGTCAGGTGCATGCACAGGGACAGCCTGACTGATGCCAACTGCTACCACCATGGCTAGTTAGCATGCAGACATGCCAGTGGGCTAGCGTCAGCAATGGTTTAGGCATTGACTGGCTTCGGTGCATGGTTCGATCCTGTGGAGAAAGCAAGGTAGCTCAGAGGTACCTTGTACATGGGTGTTAGCCCTGATGCTGCCTGGCTGCATGCTGCTACTTCTCCGCAGGTGTGGTGGGCTGCTGCCAACCAGCGGTTGTTTGATGTGTCAGTCAACGGTGCTGTGGTGCTGGCCAATGTGGACCCCTATGCCCTGGCAGGTGCCAAGTTCACTGCCGTCATGCGTGAGGTGACATTGACAGCTACTAGCAACACACTGGTGGTCTCCCTGCAGGGCAAGGTGGACAATGCTGCACTGGCAGCACTGGAGGTGAGCTCCTGGCACAACTGCAGTGGTTTTTGGTTGGGTACTTGGCCACAAACAAGCCGTTGTCAGACACGTGGCGATGACTCACTGCCACTTGCACACTCAAGCTGACACAGCATCCACTCAGTGTTGCATCCGTGTTGCATCCGTAACCTTCCACATAACTCAGAGCAGGCTGCCAGCAACCGGGTTGCAGTTGTAGTTGCAGTGTCACAGTGTGGTGGCTGTGTTGATAAATTGGTCCAACCAACAGACACCGGTCATGAGCTTCTGCTACAAACACATATTTGCCAACACTGCCTGCTGGCTGCACCTGCAGGTGTTTGACATGGGGCCAGCATCCGCACAGCAGGCCTCCCCCTCCCCCTCACCAAGCCCTGTGGTAACCCCCTCACCATCATCCAGCCCTGTCAACGTCACCCCTAGCCCATATCCTGAACCAGTGGTGGACCCCTCCCCCTCCCCGGAGCCAGTGGTGACCCCCTGCCCCTCCCCAGCCCCTGTTGACGGTGGCTCTGGGTCCACAGGCGGACCAACTGGCTCAACCGACAGTGGATCTGGGTCAACTGGTGATTCAACTGGTATAACCGGCTCGACCGACAGTGGATCTGGGTCAACTGGTGGTGACACCGGCTCAAGTGGTGCAACCGGTTCAACTGGTGGTGCATCTGGCACAACAGGTTCGACCGATGGTGGATCTGGCTCTACTGGAGCCGAGACCGGCTCAAGTGGTGCAACCGGCCCCACTGGTGGTGAGACTGACCCAACAGCTGGTGTGAGTGGCCCGACTGGCACAAGCCCCAGTCCCAGCCCCAGCCCCAATCCTTCCCTGCTGCAGGGTGCGACACTCAACCCCTCTGCTGGTGCATCAGCCACCGGCAGCGGTGCAGCGTCCGCAGTGGCCAAGCCAGCGCTAGCTGTGCTGGCCGCCCTGCTGCTTGTGCTGCTGGTGTAGTTTGAGCCACTGTACCGTATGTGCCCTTCGGTCCGACCATATGGAGTCCAACAGATCAACTCCATCAGGGGCCAAGCGGGCAGGGTGTAGTTCTGAGTTGTGGGCAGGTACCTGCCATAGCTGCTTTCAGAAGACATTCCTGAGTGCAGCCAGCTTGTTCAAGACACGTACATGCATACATCCATGTGGTTCATCACTCAGCTTAGCTTTCCACTCAGTCCTGGCAGGGGTTTTTGGTCACATGCGTGGGTGCAGGTTCTGTCACTTGCGTGCTTCTTTGAGCTGATCACCAGATCAACAGTCGTGTGCTTTGGTGACCTGTGCCGCTTTGCTGGCCCAAGCTTGTAGGGTGTGTACCGCCAAGTGTGTACTGCCAAATATGATTGTACTGCCAAGCATTGTCAACCAGTCAGGGCTGCAAAAGCCTGCATTGTGTCAAATGCGTGCTTTTCCAGTACTGCCAAGTACTGTCAAATCGTCAGGGCTGCAAAAGCCTGCATTGTGCCATATGCGTGCTTTTCCACGACGTCCTGTCTGTGCATTGTACCACCCACATTGTCTGGCAAGCAAACAAATAAATCGCACTCAACGTGTGACTGGTTTGAAGAGCCTTGACAGGCCTTGCAGCCACTGGCACCAGGGTGCCTGCACTTGTGTGTGGTGGTGGGCAGTTGATGGTGCTGGCACTACACGGTTGGTGTTGTGTCTGGTGAGCACGCCTCATGCCCCGGGCAATCGAGGTTCGATTCGTGTGCTGAATAAAACAGTGGATGGTGGGAGGGAGACTGGTGACAAGAGGCCTGCAAAGGAGCGTGGGCACTGCAAGATGTGCCGACTTGCTGCTACTGTTGGGTCAGGTTCACGATGGCTGATGGCCATGCATCTGCAAGCTGTAACGCGCTTGCTTTCTGCTTGCTTTCTGACCGCCTTCACCCATGCATGAACTCACTACAGCACAGACCCGTTGTTTCAGACCTGCAAGCCACATTACGAGAACCTCCCTGACACAAAACACCACACCAACTGTACATGTGGTGTATGCAACCTGGACTCAGCCCGCAGCTAGCTTGCATGCCCGTTGCCGATGCCTTGCCCGGCTGCTGCTCCCGCTGCTGCTGTCCCATCAGCGATGCCCTCCTCCCCTTCCTCTTCCTCCCCTTCATACTCATCATCATCCTGGAAGCGGTCAGGGTCTTGTGCCATCAACTGCAGCAAAGAAAAGGCAGCAAGACACAGGGCACAGACACACGGTCAACCACTAAGGCAGTGGACCGCACTGGGAGTTTGCTGGCCATCCAAGGTACAAGAAGAATGAACATGGCACCCCAGCACTCGGGACTGGCATTGCAGCACTTGGTTTGGAAGCCAAACACAATACACGTGGGTTTTGTGTTCCATTATCTGTTGCGGCTGCCTTACCTCATCCACCTCATCAAGGTGCATGGCACCCTCAGCCTGTGCTGCCAGCAGCGCCGCACGCTGGTCATCTGGCAGACCAGCCAGCACCTGCACAGCACAGCACAACAGGGCTCGGCACGGCAAGGCATGCGTGTATGACCCGCACACCATGTGTGCAGGGGCGCTCGGCGTGATTGCTTCCTGGGAAACGAAATACGCTTGCCCAGCTGCTGTTCTGGCTCCCCCTGCCCTGTTCCCCACATAAAGCGTGCCTGCTGCAACTGCGAGCCTGGTGAGCATGCCGGTGTGCCAGTGTGCGGGTGTGCCCTGCCACCCTCACCTCTGCTTCATCAAAGAAGAGCTGAGCCCCGGCCTCCTCCTCCATATCTGAGTCAGGGTTCAGCGCAGAGGCATCACACAGCGCCTGGAACAGAGCCTCAACTGCAGCAGCAGCAGCAGCAGCAGTGACAAACCGCCAAGGCACGCACATGGACATAGAAAGCTTGCACAGGCTGTGGTGACAGCTCAGCTGCAGGCCTCAGGAGCAGCTGCAGGTGCCAGCAGTGCTCCTGCAGAGATGCAGGGTGCCTGTGTCAACGTGTGCAGGGTCAGTGCATGGACTGCCAAGAGCACGGGAATACACGAAACCCAGTGAGCGTCTGCAGGCGCAGAGCATCAACCTCCAGAGCGCAGCGTTGCTGGCATGTAGGTGTTACGTCCACTGTGTTTTGCTTTTGACCACAACCTGTTGCCCTGCCAGCAAGCCACATCAGGGCACCCTGCCTTGGAGTCTGAAAATGTTGCGACCATATGCTCTACATATCAAGCCTGTAGCCCAGCGGATACCAAGCACACCTTGGTTGTCGTCTGCTGGCACCAGTCGCAGCTCAGCTGACTCCTCCTCCTCTTCACTCTCATCCTCGTCACCCCCTGGCCCCATGCCCACAGAGCCCTCGTCCAACTGTATGTATACGCAGGGCTTGGGAAAGGCCTCTGTGTCCCGTGCTATTGCATGCATGCTGATCTGCTTGTAGGTGCACGCTATGCTGGTGCTGCTGCTGGCGCTGCTGCTGTCCGGGACCCACACCAGCCGCCTGCAAAGGTGCCAGCAGCAGCAGTAGCTGTCAGCAGCATAAGGTGATAAGGTTGGCAGACATACCTGCAAGGGTGCTGCAGCACGTGACAGGCTCAGGATAACAATTTACTCGCCATGAGATGGTACGAAGATTACGGCCCAGTTATACTTGCAGACATACCTGGTAGTGACAAAGACAGAGCCAGTGCCTGCACTGCTGCCAGTGGCACCCACTGCCAGCTCCACATTCGTGTAGCTGCAGGACAGCTGCTCATCGTCTTCAATACTCAAAACCGGTTGCTTTGCGTCTGTGAGAGTGACGTCCCAGTCCAAGCCTAGCCTCTGAGCAAACGCCTTGACGTCCACCATGATCTGCCTAGCCGGGTGACTGAATGATTGCAGTCGTAGTTAGCGCACAAAGTGTCACGAACACCACCTTGGAGTCATAACAGTGCCCTGATGCCTTCTACCTGTCTGAAATGACTGCGCCAAGCTGCTGAGGCTGGTTGTTGATTTGGATCGTCACTGTCCTTGCCGTTCAAACACCCGAACAGGCCCACAACCTGCACTGCGAGGCTTGACTATCACATGATGCAGAACCTGATAATGTGCACGTGCTTCAAAGTGACTTGACTGATAACGTGACTCTCGAACAGACAGCCAGGGCCTTTGGGTGCAGATCATCTCAGCTGTGGGGGCTCTGTTGCAGCAAGTACGCCCAGATTCCAGCAAAAAGACAATTTTCAAGGATATTTGGTCTCATCAAGCTACACAGCAACGGTTGCAGCCCGAACAGGAACCCAATGCCCAACACCTGCTGTGCTGCTGCACCTGTGCTTCACAGAACAACCTGCACACATGCAAAAAACAGGACACGCTGCCCTGCAGCTGCTAGACACCGATGCCAAATCATGTCATAGAGGAGGTGAGTGCATGGTAGGCCAAGGCCAAGGACTGTGCTGCTGCCACTTCCCGCCGAGAAGCATCTTCCACAGCCTCTTCCACACCCTGCTGCCACTCATCGACCATGCTTGGCAACTCACAGGACGTAGCAGCCTGCCATGCAGAGCACAGGAAGGCGTTGGCGTCAACAGCAGCAACAGCAGCATCCATCAATTCCTGTGCTGATGGTGTGGGGTCCTCTGGCAGGCTCACCCAAGTAGCAGCGATCAGCTGCTGCTCTGCTTTATACACAGCATCCGCAGCCTCCCACATAGGGGAGAGTGCGGCAGGCACCTCCTGATGCTGCTGCTGCTCTGCCTTGACCTGCTCTGTGACAGCCTGCGCTCTGTATACTGCAGCTGCAGCCGAGTACAGCTGCTCGGCTGCATCTGCAGCAGCCGTGGCACAGCTGCGTGCATCGGCATGCGCGTTCAGTGCCTCCTGCACCAGGCCCTGCACAGATGCTTCTGCTGCCAGCTGTGCCTCGAATGACTGGCATACAGGTTTGTGTGCCGTCCAGTGGGCTGTCTGGCATGCCTTGCTGCAGTACCTGCGACACCAAGGCAGCAAAATGGCATACATCAACAGCAGCAGACAGCAAGAAGCACACGTCCGTGCACGCTCGGCAACGCGAGACTGAGCTGTTGCTGTTGTGTTGTGCAGTGCTTGTCAACCGCCGCTGGTCAAACAACAGCATGCGCCGACGGGTTAGCATTCCTGACATGTTTCAACCAACCTCCCACAAACGCCCTAGGCATGCTCTCCCACACTTGATCGAACATACCTGGCTGTCCCGCATGCCTTGCACTTTGCAGCCCTGACCTGCACCAGCTGCAACTCACTGGCCCCTGACAGGTTGCTGCAGTGCGGGTTGTTGCAGCAGCTTGGCACAGGCACCAACAGGCAGAAGTGTTTGCCCATGAAGTCCAGCGCCCATGGCAGCCTTTGGAGCTCATCACAAGCCAGCAGCACTGCCAGGCACTCTGTTGCACTGCGCGCAGAGGCAAGCTGCTGCTTCTCTGCTTGGCTGGGGCGCTGCAGCTCTGGTGCCACATTCTCAAAGCCACCACCCTTTGTGACTGCCAGCAGTGGCTTTGCACTTGGTGCACTGCTGCCCAGCACCCTCACTGCGGCCTTGCAAGCTGCCAGTGCCACCTGCTGTGCTGTGAGCGCTGCTGGGAGGATGCGTTCGTTGCATACGTCCTGTATTTCTGGTTTGAAGAGCAGGAGCTCAGGTTGCAGTTGCAGCTTCCGGGGCTCACCAGGGACTGACGCACTTGGCTGCTGTTGCTGCCCTGAGTTTTAGCCCTGTAGCTGCTGCTGCTGCTGTATTACGTCCTGCTCCCTTTGCTGTTCCAAGCAGTCGCCCCCCCCTGCTGAGCCTGAAGCTGCTCGTGCAGCAGCAGCAGCTGCTGCAGTGCTGAGCCTCGATGCGCTGCTACAACCACATCAATGTGATCCTCGAGATAGTCGCATGCCTCTGCCGTCTCTACAACATGCTTGACGGCGGAATACAGGCATTGAGTCAGCTGCTGCAGGCAGTTGACTGTGTCAGCCTCTGCCTGCCCTGCACTGCCACCAGCCTCGCGCTGCCGCCCATTGCCGGCCCTGCTGCTGCGCCCGCCACCACTGCTAGGAGCAGCCTCCACAGCTGCTGCTGCCTGATCCAGCAGGTGCTGCAGCATGCTGCTGAAGTGCAGCAGACTGCGGCTCAGCAGGACAACAAGCTGTGCTGCTGTCATCACATGAGCCCTCCGAGCAAGCTCCCAAGACTCAGGCCCTGCATGCTTCTGCTGCTGCTGAAGCGCTTGCTGCGATGCAAGCCGCAGCTGGCGCAGTGGCAGGCCCTGGTCGCTGATGACAGCAAATGTGTCGTGCTCATGGCAGCCCTGCAGCCACTTGCGTATGGTGAACAGCAGCGACAGCATCTGCTGCTGCACGGGCCCAGGCACACCGCTGGCCTCCAGCAGGGGCGCTGGATGCATAGCACGGGCACCAAGGGTTGGGTTGGACGACTTCAAGACAGGATCGGCGCCTGGGAGATGCTGCAGCTGCTTCCCTGACACAAGCAGGAGCTGCAACAGGACTCTGACTATCTGCCTGTTCCGCCCTGCATCCACAACACCAGGCCTGCCGACCAACAGGCGGGTGCACAGAGATGCGTGCAAGCCAGCGTGTTTTGTAGATGTGTCACGCATCTGTGCTGCTTCACCTGGCTGCTGCTGCTGCCGTGCAGCTTGATCACCTGTGTCGAATGCACGGGGCAGCTGTGCCAGCACTGCCCTAATGTACTGCTCCAGGAGCAGCAGCACCTCGCGTCCTTTCTTGCACCAGGGTTCTGTCGTGCCAAGGTACTGGGACGCATCAGATGCAGCCTCCAGTAATGGCAACAGGCAAGGGATAGTGTCAAGCCTGTTAGCATACAGAGTGACCCCCTGGTCTGCTGCTGTAGGCGCGGCAACGTCACTGCCAGCAGGGGCTGCATAATCTGCAGGTGACTCGCTGACAGCCAGCTGCAGCTGCTGCTGCATCAGGCGGCACCAGCACTGCAGCACCTGCTGGACAGACAAAGTCACCTCAGCTGGGGTCCACTGCACTGCAATGCTGCTGTCTGACTCCTTGCTGCTGCCGGTCCCCTTGCTGCCGGTCCCCTTGCTGCTGGCCACCTTGCTGACACCCTTGCTGGTGCCTGGGTACCTGCTGCTGCTGCCTGGGTCTCTGCTGCTGCTGCTGTTGCTAGCCGTGGGGCTGCTTGCAGCCCCTGGGTTGAGGGCAGCAGCATGTTTGGAGCCCAGCCCACCTGGCAGCAAGCAACACTGAAGCAGCTCCGAAGCCGTGATACTTGCATACTGCAGTACATTGTTGCTGGGGTCATTGAGCGCTGCAGTGCCCAGCAGCACCCCTGGCAGCTGCAGGACAAGTGAGGCCAGCAGCAGCTGCTGCTGCTTGCTGGCAGGCACCACTGTTGATGACAGCTCGTAGGCATTGCCAGAAGGGCAGATCGACATGTCAGCAAGGCCCAATGCCCTCAGGGCTGGACTCATGGTCAACAGGCGCAACAGGAGCCCAGTTGCCAGCACAAAGCCTCCAGCTGGGCCAGTGAGCGCGAAAGACTCTGTAAACCCTGCAATCGCCCCTTGTACTGCAGCTCGTACTTGGGCTGCATGGCGACCAGGAAGCTAGGCAGCAACTCAGGCCTGATGCCCAGATGCTGCCATAGGGACTCCAGCTGCAGCTGCAGCTCCTGCACCTGCTGCTCTGTGCCAGTCTGAGGCACTGACACAGTGTGCTGTGCTGTATGCGCTGTGCTGGTGGTGCTGGATGCATTGGACCTAGTGGCTGTGGTGGCTTCCTGTGCAACACTGGCTGCTTGCAGGACCAGCAGCAGAGTGATCACTCCCAGGAGTTCTGGGCTCTGCAGGAAGCAGCTGGTGGCTGGGCATGTGGACATCTTTGTGTCAGGGTTGGCCCACAGAGGATGGAACAGCAGCCTCAGCCCCACGTCCAAAAGCATGCTGTGGCACACTGTGGGGGTGTCGAGCGGCATGGCACGTGCTGCTGCAAAGACCACAGCCGCTGCCCCCTGGGCTGCGGTGCTGAGCTGTGCTGCAGCGGCTGATGTGGTCAGGGATGCTTGGCTTGCGACCACGACAGTGTCCACGTCCAGCCACGCATACACCAGCGCATAGGCCAGCGCCATGAGGGAGTGACTGGGTGGGCTGGGGTGTGCTGAGATGTGTCCGCTGGTCTGCTGCTGTTGTGGCTGATGCTGATGCTGGGACAGCAGCTGGACCATGTCCTGCATTGCTGATGCAAGGGTGGCCAGCAGCAGCATGCCCAGCCACTGCTGAGCCAATGTGCTCACTAATGGCATCGTGCTGAGGTCTACTGCGTGGTTGATGCCTGCAGCCACGCACATGTGGTGCAGAGCATGCAGCGCACTCTTGAGGCCGCTGCGAAACTGCTCAACCTGCAGCCATTGCTTCGGCCGTGAGGCAAGCAGCTTGACCAGCAGCTCTGGCAGAAGCAACAGCAGTTCATCAAACGCCTGCAGCTGCTCCTGCTGCAAGGTATCGGGAAAGCTGCTTACTGCTGGCAGGCTCTCAATGGTGTTGCAGAGGCTGGTTATGGTGTCCAACTGCTTGAGCACAGCAGTGCCGCTCAGCAAGCCCCTTAGCTGCTGAGCTGTGTCTGTCCATGTGACAAGCGCTTCTGTATCTGGTAGATACTCTGTACAGTCTTGTGCTGCATCGACCAAGGCTGGGGCAGGGTCAGTAGTGAACATCATTCACTTGTTGAGTCGATCAGAGCCGATGCACATTTCGCAAGGGCCCCACAAGCCTCCGACTACGGCGTGAGACCGTATGCTGTCACCTTGTCTTTCAACCGGCGGCTCAGCAACGCAACGTACTCTCAGCTCGAGCGTCCAAGGCTTGCGTCAGCATGAGTCAAGCTTGAGTCAAGCACTGCAGTGCTGGGGCAGCTGGCCTGGAAATAGACCTGGTATCATGCAGAAACATGACCAAAAGCTTGATCTACACATCTCAAATGTGTGTTGGGTCACCAGGCGAAATGGAACCCATGGTGTGACACAGCTACTGCTGCTGCCATGGTGTCAGACAAGTCAGGTGCTGTGGCTGCCAACGAGGCCCCAACACACTATGTGCAGTCATGGTAAGGTTGTAATCAAAGCTGCGTCTCTCAGTCTCAGCTTGGTACAGTTACTTGGCAGCAGGTGCTCCCAGCAACACAGCATGCAGCTGTTGCTGACTTGCCTTTTTGTGTGCTTGCACCCTGCAGTGTCTCCCTAAAAGTGACGTCCAAACCGTTCAGTTCAGCTGAAGCAGCCTCAGTACAGCAGTTCTCCAGGTCTGACAGCACAACAGCCAGGAGGGTCAGCCTATCTGGTGCCGGCAAAACCGCATCGATCAAGGCGTGTGCTGACCCTGCAGCAGCTGGCAGCTGTACAGAGGTTCCACAAGCTCAGCATGTGTTGCAGATCAAAACTTCTGGCTTGGAAGGATTGCAGCAGGACATGCCTGCAGCTCCTGGGACGATCATCACAACGGAGTGCAGGTAATCCTGCTGCCCAGACAAAAAAACCAATCATGCTTTGGGCCTCATACAATATGCTCCAGCTGCCCCTCATTGCAGCAGGGTCCTGTTTGCACATCTTGAGTTGCAACAACATTGAGCAGCACATAGGGCAGCAGCCTGGGATCATGACTTTGATAACCAACCTGCATGTGCTGAGAACTGCACTTGTGCTGACCGCAGCCAAGCCCATGAGCACTTTGCAGTGGTGCTGCCAGAGGTACAGCTGGCTGTCACTGAGCAGCGCGTGCGTGCATGGGCCGCTGCAGCCGGACAACTGCAGTTTCAAATCAGCGTGCTGACGCCACAAGCAGCTGATGCCGGCAAGAAACCAGGGGGCGCAGCAGCTGCCAAGGGTGCACCTAGAGCAGCAGCAGCAGCAACAAGTGCTGCAGTCGCATCAGGCATGCTTGTAGTGAACTGTGCAGGCCTTCTGGCTGGAGACACAGCAGCAGCTTACACGTGGGGCAAGCCGCCTCAGACAGCGGCCGCCCAGCACACACCAGGTACTGCTGCAGTGAGCCAATCTGATGCTGCTGCTGTGCAGCCAGCTGTGCAGCCAGCTTTGCAGCCAGCACAGCAACAGGCACAGCCAGTGCCACACCCAGAAGCACAGCCAGCCATGCAGCAGCAACCGCCAGCAGCAGCAGGACAGCTTGCGCCCTTGAAGTGGGCTGTTCAGCCACCCAACGGCAGCCTGCAGGAGTGGCTGCAGTCGGTTGAGGTCGAAGTGCAGGTAAGCAGGCGTGCGGCTCTCTCCAAGATCGATCCCTTTATCCCACATGCAGAATGCTGCTTGTGCCCATCATAATCTGATGCTCCCGGCACACAGAACACGAGCATATCTTCTGGCCGTCGGATGGAGGAGGAGCCAGGCCGGCCTGTTCTGCCTTGCCGTATGGTGCGAGCCTGCCACAAGCCCCCCTGTAGACTCAGCTCTGCCAGTGTCAGATCAGCATGATTGCACAACACTGTGTTGGGCTCTCCACACATGCCTCAACCTCTCAAGTCTACATGTAACTGTGAAATGTGTCTGCGCACTGCATGCACAGCTGTTCAAGTGCGCCCCTGGGCTCCAGGACGCACAGCAGGCTGACCCCAAGGCTGCCGGCAAGCCAGCATCTGCAGCTGCCAGCAGCGCCGCCAAAGCAGCTGCTGGGAAGCCGAGGGCAGCAAGCGGGGCAGGGGCAGCGCGCATGAGTACTGCAGATGAGTCTGCAGCTGAACAGGCCCCGCCACCTGAGCCATGCACCCTGCTGAGCCCTGAACAGGCGTCAGTGTTCAACCCACTGGTGCTGCATGCCTACAAGGCGGCGTGCCTGCCGGACGCGCCAGCAACACGGCAGCAGCTGGAGACATTGTGTGAGAAGGTCTCCCTAAAGGCTGTGTGGCCCCCACTGGTGAGCATGCTGTGTGCTGGAGACTGAAGTGTCTGCGTACATGCAGCAGACACAGCAGGAGGAAAAAGCGCACTTGCAAGCAGTGCCTGCTGCTCCCATTCCGCTAGGATTCCAACGTTGTAATGAAGCAGGCAAAGCCAGGAACAGGGGTGTTGTACATGACAGAGGTCCCCTGCCAGTGGGTGTACCCTACTTTGGAGTGACGGTACTGTTGTGGCGGATGTGCTGTTGTGCTTTGCCGAGCTCACAGCACCGAAGCATCCAGCAGGAGGCCTGCAGCGACTCTCACTCACACCACTGCTCCATCATGTGCACACTTGTGACACTGTGTGTGCACCCTTTCCTGCAGGCTCAGGCCTCTCAGCCTGCTATGTCCGTCAGCGCATGGTCTGACTGCTCCAGCAGCAGCAGCAGCAGCAGCAGCAGCGAGCCAGCCTTCGGCAAGCTAGCAGTGCGCACAGCCACCTTTGGGGCCCCTGCTGTGCTCCTGGGCTGTGACGTGGGCCGGCAGCAGCTGGTGCAGCTGTGCAGATCCAAGGCGGTGCAGCTGCAGGTCCATGACCGGACAGCACTGCCGGAGCCTGCGCCCTTCACAGCAGCCCGCATGCAGCGTCAGAAGCAACAGCAGCAGCAGCAGCAGGCACCGGCGCTGTCCAGCAAGGCAGCGCGCAGCAGCAGCGTCAAGCAGCCGCCAGGCAAGGCTGCAAGCAAGGCACCGGCGCCACAGGCTGCCACATCGGCTTCTGCTGCAGCAGCAACGTCAGCAGGCACTCCAACCCCCGCAGCAGAACCAGGCGGTGCTCCAGTTCCTGCAGAGAGCCCGACAGTGACTGTTGACGGGGAGGTGTATGCGTGCGCGTCAGTCAGCCTGGCAGAGCTTGCCAAGGGCGGCACCAGCTGCTGCTTTGCGCTGCCTCTGAGGCCTGTCAGCACCATCAGGGGAGGGGCATGCCTGGACTGGAAACGCAGGCCAGGCCGCTACCTGGAGGTGGGTTCAACCCAGGCATATGTCAGCTGGGGTGCCTAGCGTGCGGGGTTGTACATAAGTCATAGCACATGCAACGCAGCATGCAGGTTTGCTTCATACCAGTGGCACATGTGTGGCTCGACTTTGAGGGCGACAGAGGCAGCATTACACCTTGTTCTGAGCTGCTGGAGTAAATGCCAAACCATACTGGTCGTGCCTTTGCTGCACACATGTGGCCTGCCGCAGGCAAACTCTGTCATCAAGGGCTGGGCCAGGTGTGCAGTGCCGCTGCATCTCATGCACAACAGTCTTGCAGAGGCAGCAGCAGCCACAGCACCAGCTGCCCAAGCTGCAGCCACAGCAGCAGCAGGCCTGGTCGCAGGAGACAGTGCTGGGCCACAGGGGCAACCGTCATCCACGAGCACAGCAGCAGCAGCTGGTGCTGCATTAGCAGGCAGCACTGCAGGAGCTGCTGAAAAGCCAGGTGTCAGCAGCAAGGCTGGCAAGCTGCCGCGGTTGCAGTCTGTGGCTGGGGCACGGGCAGCATCTAGTGCAGGCGCACCTGCTGCTGCTATGCTGGCAGCAGACCAGCAGGGCCCTGCACATGCTGCCAACACAGCAGCAGAGAGCAGTGAGCAGCCAGGCCAGCAGCAGCACAGCAGCACACAGCCAGAGAAGCTGCCGCAGCCAGCTGCACATGTGATGCTGCCGAGTGATGTGCGGTTCCAGGGCCACATGACACGTGCTGTTGTGCTGTGTGATTACCGGGACAGTGACCTGCTGCACGTGCTGGAAGACTCCATACGACAACACAATGCAATCGCGCTCGGCTTGGCCCCACCACCCCCACCCACTCCTGAAGAGCTGGCAGCAGCAAAGGCAGCAGAAGAGGCAGCGGCGGCGGCAGCAGCAGCGGCTGCGGCGGCTGCCGAGGCTGCTGCTGCTGCTGCCAAGGGGCCGCCATGTGGCAGATCCAGGCCCCCTTGTGCACAGGCTGGAGGCAAGGCGGCACCCAAGGCAGCTGTCACCAGTGCAGCAAAAGCTGGGGCAGGCAACGTGTCAGCAGCCGGGGCAGGATCCAGTACAGCAGGAGGTGATGGGGCCAGCACAAAAGCAGCAGCAGGAGCAGGCGCAGCAGCAGGGGCGCCGCAAGACCCCACCCTAGCAAGCAAAGCTGCTGCACGCAGGTCGTCCCTCGCAGGCACCAACCAGGTCGGCACCCCCCGCTCCATCCTCAAGCAGCCACTGGCAGCAACGTCTGCAGCAGGGGGCCTCGCAACAGAGCCCTCTTCCCTGACCAGTGGCATGGCCTCATCCAGGCAACAGCTACACCTGCGCACCTCTTTTGCAGGGGACCTAGAGAGCTGCGGGGCCCTTACAGCAATAGCCAAGCACGCGGGGCGCTCCAGCGGCGTAGGGCAAGCAGAGAGTGATGCAGGGAGTGATGCGGATGAGTCATCTGACGGAGACATGAGTGAGGCGGAGCTGCAGCTGCAG
>QAXK01003502.1:0-17031 GCA_004335735.1 Chlorella sp. KRBP | reverse complement strand
CCCGGGCTCCATCGGTGAGGACGCACGAAGCCCGGGCTCCATCGGTGAGGACGCACGGAGCCCGGGCTTCACGGGTCGCCCCACGGGCAGCGGACCCGACACGCAGAACGGGCCGGCTTGCGCCGGCCCGTTCTGTCCTGTGGAGCTGAGGGGATTCGAACCCCTGACCCCCTCCATGCCATGGAGGTGCGCTACCAACTGCGCTACAGCCCCGAGTGGGTGTCCCCCGAAGGGGCGTCGTGAAGTTTACAGACGGGGTGCCCCTCCCCCAAATCGGCCTCAGGGAGGCGAGGACCCGGGCGCCACGGCACCGGTCGCGGAGACGTTCCACGCCTGCAGCCGCCAGCCCTCCCGGCCCTCGACGAGCTCGCCCCAGTGGCAGTTGCCGAGCGACCCGAGCACCCGCCAGGCGAGCGTCTGGTCGAGGTCGAGCAGCCAGGCGACGGCCGCGCGCCCGGCGGCCCCGTGGGTCGAGACGACGACGCACTCCCCCGCGCTCATCGAGCCGACGAGTGCCCGCAGACCGCCCCCGACGCGCTCGACGACGTCGGCCATCGACTCGCCGCCGTCGCCACCGCGCCGGACGTCCTCGCCGCGCAGCACGGCGGCGCGCTCGTCCGGCCAGCCCTCGGCGACCTCGGCGTTGGTCAGGCCCTGCCAGGCCCCGGCGTGGATCTCGCGGAAGCGAGCGTCCTCGACGAGCGGCACGTCGCACGCCCGGGCGACGCTCTCGCCGGTGATCCGCGCCCGCTGGAGGTCGGAGCTGACGACGCGGGTGGGGCGCAGGGGCGCCAGCGCCGGACCGACCGCGCGGGCCTGCTCCTCACCGCGCGCGGACAGGGGGCTGTCCAGCTGGCCCTGCCAGATGCCGGCCGCGTTGTGCGTCGTCTCGCCGTGGCGCAGGACGACGAGCCGCCGGGGCCCGAGACCGTCCGGGCTCACCGCCCGCCCTGCTCGGTGCCGACGACCCCGAGGTCCAGCGCCGGGCAGTCCTTCCAGAGCCGCTCGAGCTCGTAGAACTCGCGCTCCTCGTCGTGCTGGACGTGGACGACGATGTCGCCGAAGTCGATGAGGACCCAGCGGCCCTCGCGCTGCCCCTCGCGGCGGATGGGCTTGGAGCCCAGGGCGCGCAGGACGTCCTCGACCTCGTCGACGATCGACCCCACCTGCCGCTCGGACTCGGCCGAGACGATGACGAAGACGTCGGTCAGCGCGAGCTGCTCGGACACGTCGATGGCGGAGATGGTCGTCGCGAGCTTGTCGGACGCGGCGGTCGCCGCGGCGCGGGCGAGCTCGAGTGCTCGGTCGGTGGCGGTCACGGTGCTCCTCTGTAGAGGTGGTGCTTGAAGATGTACTGGACGACGCCGTCGGGGACGAGGTACCAGACCGGCTCGCCGGCCCGGACCCGCTCCCGGCAGTCGGTGGAGGAGATCGCCATCGCGGGGACCTCCTGGAGGGTGACGCGGTCGGCCGGCAGCCCGAGCTCGCTCAGCTCGTACCCAGGCCGGGTGACCCCGACGAAGTGGGCGAGGTCGAAGAGCTCGTCGGCGTCCTTCCACGAGAGGATCTGGGCCAGGGCGTCGGCGCCGGTGATGAAGAACAGCTCGGCGTCCGGGCGCTGGGCCCGCAGGTCGCGCAGGGTGTCGACGGTGTACGTGGGGCCCTCGCGGTCGACGTCGACGCGCGAGACGGTGAACCGGGGGTTGGAGGCCGTCGCGACGACGGTCATGAGGTAGCGGTGCTCGGCCGGGGAGACCTCACGGTCCTCCTTCTGCCAGGGCTGCCCGGTGGGGACGAAGACGACCTCGTCGAGCCCGAGCAGCGCCTGGGCCTCGGAGGCGGCGACGAGGTGCCCGTGGTGCACCGGGTCGAAGGTGCCGCCCATCACCCCGAGGCGCACCGGCCGGTCGCTCAGTGGTGCCCCGGGTGCTCGGGCCAGTGCGAGTCGCCGTGCGGGGCGCCGTCGCCGGCTCGGGTGCCGTCGGCGGTCTGCGACCCGGCGGGGGTGCCGTCGCCGTACTGCGGCCGGGCGTACTTGTTGTGGGTGCCGCGGAAGGACCACGTGACGCCGAGGAGGAACGCGAAGGCGATGAGGGCGATGACCCCGATGAGCCACGGCGGGATCGGCAGCTCGGTGTGGGCGGCTTCCTCGGCGGCGATGAGGGCGGCGGGCGTCGACATGGGTCCCAGCCTACCGGCTCGGTTGTCCACGGATTTCGTCCACAGGCCTGTGCACGGAGGGGGTCGCGAGCACCACGGGCTGTGGACGAGGGAGCCCGCTCCCGAGACCGCCGAGGAAGTTCTCCGAACCGCTTGCACCGGGGGCGCACCGAGCACTAGAACAGACCCCACGCCCCCTCGGCGGTCGGAGTCCGAAGGCCAATGGTCGACGGTCGTCCCGGGGGTGGGTCGTTCGGATAACGGCACATCGTCCTGCCACCGGTTCGCCGGTGGGAGGCCGTACGAGCCCTCCGGGGGGAGTACGCCGCGCGCGACGGCGCAGGTGCTGCGGCCGACGGCCCGAGTCGAAGTTCGTCCTCCGTGAGGACGGCGCCACCGTCGCGTGGCAGACCTCTGTGCGGCTCGCCGCAGGGACCGACCGGCTCGATCCGACCGGTGGCCGTGCCGCCGGTGGGGGCCCCCGAATCTCATACTCGGGGGCCCTCCGTCGTGTCCGGGGCCGGTCGGTCCCCGGTCGGTCCTCCGGTCGGCCCTTCGGTCGGTCCACAGGCGGGTCATGGCGAGCCACAGGCGGCGCACGGGTCGCCGTCCTACCCTTGGGCCATGCCCGTGCCGCCGGTCGACCTCAGCGTCGTCGTCCCGATGTACAACGAGCAGGAGGTCCTCCCCCTGTTCGTCGAGCGGCTGCGCCCCGTCGCGGAGGCCTGGGGGGTCACCTACGAGGTCCTCTGCGTCGACGACGGCTCCACCGACGCCACGCCCGTGCTCCTCCAGCGGCTGCGCCGCGAGTGGGAGGCCGTGCGCGTCGTCCGGCTGCGCGCCAACGCGGGCCACCAGGCCGCCATCTCCGCCGGGCTGGCCCGGGCCCGCGGCTCCTACGTCGTCACCATCGACGCCGACCTCCAGGACCCGCCCGAGACCATCGGCGAGATGCTCGCCGCCGCCCGTGAGGAGCACGTCGACGTCGTGTACGGCGTCCGCGAGGACCGCTCCACCGACACCCCGTTCAAGCGCCTCACCGCCCGCGCCTTCTACCGCTCGATCCGGGCCCTCTCCGACGTCGACGCCCACGTCGACGCCGGCGACTTCCGGCTGATGTCCCGCGCCACCGTCGACGCCGTCAACTCGCTGCCGGAGTCCAACCGGGTGCTGCGCCTCGTCGTGCCGGCCCTCGGCTTCCCCAGCGCGTCGGTCGGCTACCGCCGGGCCCCGCGGGCCGCCGGCGAGTCGAAGTACCCGCTGACGAAGATGATCCGGCTCTCGGTCGACGCCGTCACCGGGTTCTCCCTCGCGCCCCTGCGCTTCGCGACGTGGCTGGGGCTGCTCGGTGGGGTGGCCTCGGTGGCCGTCCTGCTCTACGCGGTCGTCGGGCTGCTCCTCGGGAACACCCTCCCCGGCTGGGCGTCCACGGTCGTCATCGTCTCGGCGGTCGGCGCCGTGCAGCTGCTGGCGCTCGGCATCCTCGGCGAGTACGTCGGGCGCACCTACTCGGCCCTCCAGGCCCGCCCCACGTACTTCGTCGCGCACGACAGCCTCGACCTAGAGGCGCCGGCGCCGGCGCCGACCGAGGCGAGCCCGGCGGCTCGCGCGAGCGAGGCCACCGAGGACCCCGACGCGGAGTTCGACCGCGTGGTCTCTCAGACCCGGACCTGACCGTCCCCCTCGACGACCCACTTGGTCGTCGTCAGCTCGGGCAGGGCCATCGGGCCGCGGGCGTGCAGCTTCTGGGTCGAGATGCCGATCTCGGCACCGAACCCGAACTCGCCGCCGTCGGTGAAGCGCGTGCTCGCGTTGACCATGACGGCCGCGGCGTCGACCTCGGCGGTGAACCGGCGGGCGGCCGCGCGGTCCTCGGTGACGATGGCCTCGGTGTGCCCCGACCCGTACCGGCGGATGTGCTCGAGCGCGGCGTCGAGGTCGTCGACGACGCCGACCGACATCTCGAGGCCGTGGAACTCGGTGGCGAAGTGCTCGTGGGTGGCGGTGTCGTGCGGCACGCCGGCGGCGTCGGCGCGGGAGCCGGAGGCCTCGTCGGTGTGGAGGACGACGCCCTCGGCCGACAGCGCCGCGAGCGCCTTGGGGAGGAAGGCGTCCGCGACGTCGCGGTGGACGAGGAGGGACTCGGCGGCGTTGCAGACGCTCGGCCGGTGGGTCTTGGCGTTGACGGCGATGGCCAGGGCCTTGTCGAGGTCGGCGCCGGCGTCGACGTAGACGTGGCAGTTGCCGACGCCGGTCTCGATGACCGGCACGGTCGAGCCGGTGACGACGGCCTCGATGAGGTCGGCTCCCCCGCGCGGGATGAGCAGGTCGACGAGGCCGCGGGCGGTCATCAGGGCGTGGACGGCGCCGTGGCCGCCCTCGAGCAGGCCGACGGCGTCGGCGGGCAGGCCGTGGTCGGTCAGGGCCCGGCGGAGCACTGCGACGAGGGCGCGGTTGGTGTCGGCGGCGGCGCTGCCCCCGCGCAGGAGCACGGCGTTGCCGGACTTCAGGCCGAGCGCGGCGGCGTCGACCGTGACGTTGGGCCGGGCCTCGTAGATCATCCCGACGACACCCATCGGCACCCGGACCTGCCGGATCTGGAGGCCGTTGGCCAGGGTCGAGCCGCGGACGACCTCGCCGACGGGGTCGGGCAGGGCGGCGATGTCGCGGACGGCGGAGGCCACGGCGGCCACGCGCGGCGGGTCGAGGCGCAGGCGGTCCTGGAGGCTCTCGGGCATCCCCTGCTCGCGGCCGCGGGCGAGGTCGAGCTCGTTGGCGGCGACGACCTCGTCGGTCGCGGCGTCGAGGGCGTCGGCCAGCGCGAGGAGGGCGGCGTCCTTCTCGGCCCGGCTCAGGAGGGCGAGGCGGCGCGAGGCGGTGCGGGCGGCCTCGGCGAGGACGCGGACCTGCTCGACGTCGGCGGGGTCGGCCGTGGTGATGCGCTCGGACATGGGTCAAGGGTAGGCCGGGTCGTGCGCGACGACCTCGGGGTTCTCGGCGCGCGGGACGGTGACAGGATGGGGAGGTGAGCACGATCCTCTCCATCCAGTCCTCCGTCGCGTACGGCCACGTCGGCAACTCCGCGGCGGTCTTCCCGCTCCAGCGGCTCGGGGTCGAGGTCTGGCCGGTCCACACCGTGCACTTCTCGAACCACACCGGGTACGGCGCGTGGCGGGGGCCGCTCATGGCCCCGGAGGACGTGCGCGAGGTCGTCACCGGCATCGAGGAGCGCGAGGCCCTCGGCGAGGTCGACGCCGTGCTGTCCGGCTACCAGGGCGGCGAGCAGATCGGCGAGGTCATCCTCGACGCCGTCGCCCGCACCAAGGCCGCCAACCCGTCGGCGATCTACGCCTGCGACCCCGTGATGGGCAACGCGAAGTCCGGATGCTTCGTGCACCCGGCCATCCCGGTCCTGCTGCGCGAGAAGGTCGTCCCGCAGGCCGACCTCATCACCCCCAACCAGTTCGAGCTCGGGTTCCTCACCGAGACCGACCCGGGCGACCTCGACTCCACGCTGGCCTCGGTCGAGGCGGCGCGGGAGATGGGTCCGGGCACCGTGCTCGTCACCAGCGTGCTGCGCCCGGACCGGCCGGAGGACACCATCGAGATGCTGGCGGTGCACGGCGACGGCGCCTGGATCGTCCGCACCCCGCACCTGCCGCTCAAGGCCAACGGGTCCGGCGACGTGACCGCCGCGCTCTTCACGGCGCACCTGCTCGAGACCGGCGACGCCGGGGTCGCGCTGGGGCGCACGGTGTCGTCGGTCTTCGACCTGCTGCAGACCACGCTGGACTCGGGCCGGCGCGAGCTGCAGCTCGTGCAGAGCCAGGAGGCCATCGCGAACCCGCGGATGCAGTTCGAGGTCGAGCGCCTCCGCTGACCCCTCGGGGTCAGAGGACGACGAGGTCGTCGCGGTGGACGACCTCGCGCTCGTAGGCCGGCCCGAGCTCTCGGGCCAGGTCGCGCGTCGAACGCCCGAGCAGCCGCGGGAGCTCGCCCGAAGCGTAGGTGACCAGCCCGCGGGCGATGACCCGCCCGTCGGGAGCACAGACGTCGACGGGGTCCCCGGCCGCGAAGGTGCCGCTCACCTCGACGATCCCCGCCGGCAGCAGCGACTTGCGCCGCTCGGTGACCGCCGCGACCGCGCCGTCGTCGAGGACCAGCCGCCCCCGGGCCGTCGTGGCGTTGGCCAGCCAGCGCTTGCGCGAGGCGCGGGTGGCCGCGGCCGGGGCGAACACCGTCCCGACGTCCTCCCCCGACAGGGCGGGCCCGACGTCGGCGAGCCGGGTCAGCAGCGTCGCGACCCCGGCCGACCCCGCGATGCCGGCCGCCTCGACCTTCGTGACCATCCCGCCGCTGCCGACGGCCGAGCCGGTGCCGCCGATGGTCACCGACTCCAGGTCCTCGGTGGTCTCGACGAACGGCACGCGGCGGGTCCCCGCGCGCGAGGGCGGGCCGTCGTAGAGCGCGTCGACGTCGGTGAGCAGGACGAGCCCGTCGGCCGCGACGAGGTCGGCGACCAGCGCCGCGAGCCGGTCGTTGTCGCCGAACCGGATCTCGTGGGTGGCCACGGTGTCGTTCTCGTTGACGATCGGGACGATGCCCAGCTCGAGGAGCCGTTCGAGGGTGCGCCGGGCGTTCGTGTAGTGCGAGCGCCGGGTCGTGTCGTCGGCGGTGAGGAGCACCTGGCCGACGGTCAGCCCGTGCCGCGAGAAGGCCGCCTGGTACGCGGCGACGAGCGCCCCCTGCCCCACCGAGGCCGCGGCCTGCTGGGTCGCGAGGTCGGAGGGCCGGCGGGCCAGGCCGAGCGGACCGAGGCCCGCGGCGATCGCCCCCGAGGAGACGAGGACCACCTGGCGGCCGGCCGTCCGACGGGCGGCCAGCACGTCGACGAGCGCGGTGAGCGCCGCGATGTCCAGATGCCCGCCGTCGGTGCTCGTCAATGACGACGAGCCCACCTTGACGACGAGGCGGCGGCCCTCGCCCACGGCGTGCCGCAGCTCGGCGGCGGTGGCGCTCACGGGGGTCAGTCCTCGGCGTCGGGGCCCGACCAGCGGCCGGCGCGGCGCTCGGCGGCGAGCTCCTCGCGGGCGGCGGTCTGGGCGTCCTTGCGGGCGTGGAACTCCTCGCGCTTCTCGCCGCGGGTCTTGCGGCCGTAGTCCTCGAGGCGCACGTCGGTGCCGCGCGGGCCGGACAGCAGCTCGGCGCCGCTGCTCATCGTCGGCTCCCAGTCGAAGACGACCGCGTTGTCCTCGGGGCCGATGAGCACCGTGGAGCCGGCGACGGCGCCGGCCTTGAGCAGCGCCTCCTCGACCCCGAGCCGGCCGAGCCGGTCGGCGAGGTAGCCGACGGCCTCGTCGTTGGAGAAGTCGGTCTGGCGCACCCAGCGCGTGGGTCGCTCGCCGATGACGCGGAACAGCTCGCCGTCGGGGGTGTTCTCGCGCCGCACGTGGAACCCGCTGTCGTCGACCGCGACCGGACGGATGATGACCCGCGGCCGCTCGACGACGGCGGCCTCGACCTCGGCCCGGGCCTCGGCGACGTGCCGTGCCAGCGCGAAGGTCAGCTCCTTGAGCCCGATGTGGGCCACGGCCGAGACGATGTGCACCTCGAGCCCGCGCTCCTCGAGCATCGGCTTGACCATCTCGGCGAGGTCGCGGGCCTCCGGGACGTCGGCCTTGTTGAGGACGACGACGCGGGTGCGCTCGGAGAGCGGCCGCCCGCCGAGGCTGTCGTCGGTGACGTAGGCGGCGAGCTCGGCCTCGATGACGTCGAGGTCGGTCATCGGGTCGCGGCCCGGCTCGAGCGTGGCGCAGTCGACGACGTGGACGAGCACCGAGCAGCGCTCGACGTGGCGGAGGAACTCCAGGCCCAGGCCCTTGCCCTCGCTCGCGCCGGGGATCAGGCCGGGCACGTCGGCGATGGTGTAGCGGGCGCTGCCGGCGGTGACGACGCCGAGGTTGGGCACGAGGGTGGTGAAGGGGTAGTCGGCGATCTTCGGCTTCGCGGCCGAGACGACCGAGACGAGCGAGGACTTGCCGGCGCTCGGGAACCCGATGAGCGCGACGTCGGCGAGCGACTTCAGCTCGAGGACGACGTCGAGGGCCTCCCCCGGCTCACCGAGGAGGGCGAACCCGGGGGCCTTGCGGCGCGGACTGGCCAGCGCCTTGTTGCCGAGGCCGCCACGCCCGCCACGGGCCAGCACGTACGTCGCCGACCCCCCGACGAGGTCGGCGAGCACGTCGCCGTTGGCGTCCTTGACGACGGTGCCCTCGGGCACGGGCAGCACGAGGTCGCCGCCGTCGGCGCCGTTGCGCTCGTCCCCGGCGCCCGGGCGGCCGTTCTCGGCCCGGCGGTGCGGGGTGTGGTGGTAGTCGAGGAGCGTCGTGGCCTGCGGGTCGACGGCGATGACGACCGAGCCGCCCCGCCCGCCGTTGCCGCCGTCCGGACCGCCGAGCGGCTTGAACTTCTCGCGCTTGACCGAGGCGACCCCGTGCCCGCCGTTGCCGGCGGAGACGTGGAGGACGACGCGGTCGACGAAGGTCGCCATGCGGTGCTGCTCCTGACTGGAGGGTGGGACGCGTGAGGGGCGGGCCACTGCGGGCCCGCCCCTCACGACGTGGTGCGTGGTGCCGGGCGGTGGGCCCGGCGACGCGTCACTCGGCGGCGGCCGCCACCGGAGCGATGTTGACGGTCTTGCGACCGCGCTTGGTGCCGAAGAGCACCGCGCCGGGGACGAGCGCGAACAGCGTGTCGTCGCCACCGCGGCCGACGCCGTCACCGGGGTGGAAGTGCGTGCCGCGCTGGCGGACGATGATCTCGCCGGCCTTGACGACCTGGCCGCCGTAGCGCTTGACGCCGAGGTACTGGGCGTTGCTGTCACGACCGTTGCGGGTCGAGGACGCACCCTTCTTGTGTGCCATGTCTGAGTCCTTTGGGTCCGTGAGGTACGAGGGTCAGGCGTCGATCGCGGTGATCTTGACCTGGGTGAGCGGCTGGCGGTGGCCCTGGCGCTTCCGGTAGCCGGTCTTGTTCTTGTACTTGAGGATCGTGATCTTCGGACCCTTGGCGGCCTTGACGACCTCGGCCGTGACCGTGACCTTGGCGAGCTTGCTCGCGTCGCTCGTGACGGTGGACCCGTCGACGACGAGGAGCGGCTGCAGCTGGATCTTGTCGCCGGCCTCGCCGGACGTCTTGTCGATGAGCAGGACGTCGCCGACGGAGACCTTCTCCTGGCGACCACCCGCGCGCACAATGGCGTACACGTTCGATCTCACTTCCTGTTCGGGCGCGCGCTCTGGGACCGGCCGGTCGCTACCCCGTGGACGACACGGGACACCGACGCGGTGGGCGCACCGACTCCCCAGACTACCGGCGGGCGGGGTGGCCCTCCAAATCCGGCCACCCCACCCGGGCGGTCAGGATCCCTCGGGCTCCGCCGCGGGCTCGGCCGGCGCCGCCGTGGCGGCGCCCGGGGGGCCGGCGGGGGCCACGACCCGGCCGCGCTTGCGGCGCGAGCGGGGAGCCGGCGCGGGCTCGGGGGCCGGCGCGGGCTCGGGGGCCGGCGCGGGCTCGGGGGCCGGCGCGGGCTCGGAGGCCGGCTCCGGCGTGGTCGCGCTCACCTCGTCGACGGTCGCGGCCACCTCGGCGACGACCTGGGCGGCCACCTCGTCGGCCACCTCGGTGCTCTCGCTGTGCTTGAGGGCGGCGGCGTGGGCCGCGGCCGCGATCTGGGCCGCGCTCGGGCCGTTGCCGTTGCCGTGCCGGGGGGTCTCCTCGACCGGGGCCGAACCGCCGGCGCCACCCGAGCCACCGCTGCCGCCGGAGGACCCGCGGCCACGGCCACGGCCGCCGGAGCGGGAGGACCCGCCACCGTCGCCGCCGGACCCGTTGCCGCGCTCGACCGGCTCGGACTGCACGACGATGCCGCGCCCGCCGCAGTGCTCGCACGGCTCGGAGAAGACCTCGATGAGGCCGGAGCCGACGCGCTTGCGGGTCATCTGGACCAGGCCGAGCGAGGTGACCTCGGCGACCTGGTGCTTCGTGCGGTCTCGCCCGAGGCACTCGAGGAGGCGGCGCACCACGAGGTCGCGGTTGGACTCCAGGACCATGTCGATGAAGTCGATGACGATGATGCCGCCGATGTCGCGCAGCCGGAGCTGGCGGACGATCTCCTCGGCGGCCTCGAGGTTGTTCTTGGTGACCGTCTCCTCGAGGTTGCCCCCCGAGCCGACGAACTTGCCGGTGTTGACGTCGACGACGGTCATCGCCTCGGTGCGGTCGATGACGAGCGAGCCGCCCGAGGGCAGCCAGACCTTGCGGTCCATCGCCTTGCTGATCTGCTCGTCGATGCGGTGCGCGGCGAAGACGTCGCCCTCCGCGGTCCACTTCGTGACCCGCGAGGCGAGGTCGGGGGCCACGTCCTCGACGTACTCGCTGACCTCGCCCCAGGCCTTGTCGCCGGAGACGACGAGGGAGGCGAAGTCCTCGGTGAAGACGTCGCGGATCACGCGGATGGTGAGGTCGGGCTCGCCGTGGAGGAGCGCGGGCGCCCCGCCGCTGCCGGACTTCTTCTGCTTCGCGGCCTCGGCCTTCTTCTCGATGCGCTCCCACTGCTTCGTGAGGCGCTCGACGTCGGCCTTGAGCTCGGCCTCGGAGGCCCCCTCGGCGGCGGTGCGCACGATGACGCCGGCGCCGTCGGGCACGACCTCCTTGAGGATGGCCTTGAGGCGGGCGCGCTCGGTGTCGGGGAGCTTGCGCGAGATGCCGGTCATCGAGCCCTCGGGCACGTAGACGACGTAGCGGCCGGGCAGGCTGATCTGCGAGGTGAGGCGGGCGCCCTTGTGGCCGATCGGGTCCTTGGTGACCTGGACGAGCACGGTGTCGCCGGAGGACAGCGCGTTCTCGATGCGCTTGGCCTGGTTGACCTCGAGGCCGGCGGCGTCCCAGTTGACCTCGCCGGCGTAGAGGACGGCGTTGCGGCCCTTGCCGATGTCGACGAACGCGGCCTCCATCGAGGGCAGCACGTTCTGGACCCGGCCGAGGTAGACGTTGCCGGCCATCGAGGCGGTGGTCTCGCGCGAGACGTAGTGCTCGACGAGCACGCCGTCCTCGAGGACGCCGATCTGGGTGCGGTCGTCGCGGCCGCGGACGATCATGCTGCGCTCGACGCTCTCGCGGCGGGCGAGGAACTCGGCCTCGGTGATGATCGTGCGGCGACGGCCGGCCTCGCGGCCCTCGCGGCGCCGCTGCTTCTTGGCCTCGAGGCGGGTCGAGCCCTTGACGGCGGTCGGCTCGTCGCGCTCCGAGCGCGGCTCGCGGACCCGGGTGACGGTGCCGGGCGGGTCGTCGCCCTCGGCGGACCCGGACCCGCTGCGACGGCGGCGGCGACGGCGGCGGCTCGAGGCGGAGTCGCCGTCGGCGTCGTCGTCCTGCGCGGCGGCGCCGCGCCCACCGCGGCGGCCGGAGGACTTGGCCTCCTCGGCGGGGGCCTCCGCGGCGTCGTCGGTGTCGGAGGTGGTCTGGCCCTGCTCGTCCTCGCCCTTGGCCCGTCCCCGGCGGCCACGGCCGCCCCGGCGGCGGCGGCGCGAGCCACCCTCGCCGTCGGTGTCGGACTCGGAGTCGGTGTCGCGGTCGGTCGCGGCGTCCGTCTCGGGGCGGACGTCGGCAGCGTCCTCCTCGGCGACCGGGGCCGGGGCGGGTGCCGCGTCCTCGACGGGCGCGGCCTCCTCGACGGGCTTCTCGGTCGGCGCCTGCACCGGCGCGGTGGCGCGCCGACGGCGCGGGGCGACGGTGACCTCGGGGGCCTGGAAGAGCAGGCCGAAGGCCGGCCCGGAGGCGGCCGCGGTGGTGTCCTCCTCCTCGACCTCCTCGTCGTCGGCGGGCTCGGGGGCCTCCGCCGGCTCGACGGGGGCCGGGGCGGCCTCGGCGCTCGCCGACGTGGCGCGGCGCGAGCGCGTGGCCTTCTTCTTCGGCGCCTTCTCGGTGGTCGCGTCGGGCTCGTCGGTGTCCGGGGTGGCGCTCTTGGCGCGGCTGCGGGAGGCCTTCTTGGCCTTCTTCGGCTCCGGCGCCGGGGCGTCCTCGCCCGAGGCGGGCTCGGCCGCCGGGGCCTCGGCCGCGGCGTCGGCGGGGGCCGGGGCCGGGGCGGTCGCCTTCTTCGTGGCCCGCTTGCGGGTGGCCTTCTTCTTCGGCGCCTCGGCGGTGACCGCCGCGTCGTCGCCGGCCGGCTGCACGGTCTCGACCGGGAGGGTCGGGAGGTCGGCGGGCTGCGGGGTGGTCGGGTCGTTCTCGGAAGCCATGACGGCCCCTTTCGTCACCCGTGGGCCGACGACCACACCGGGACGCCCTGGGGCGGCTCCTCGTCGACCGCGCGGTGTGCGATCGCATCGTGTGGGCGGGTGGCCCACACGGAAGTCAGCTGCTGCCCCGGAGCGGCTCGCGCGGGCGGCGCGTCACCGTGCGGGGCCGACGGCCTCCCGGTCGGCGGCCAGTGGATCGGCCACCCCGGCACCTGCCTCGAGGAGCGGGCCCTGCGCCAGCCGGGTCACCAGGGGTGGCACCGGCGGCAGGAACCCGGTGACTGCGTGGAGTGCGGTCAGGATGTCGTCGGGGCGTACGGACGGTGTGGTGTGCCGTACGACCATCCGCAGTATCGCACACCCCTCCTCGGCGTCCTCGGCGACGCGCATGGTCAGCACCGGTTCCCGCGTGTCGAACGTGCGCGGCCCCGACTTGAAGGTGCGGGTCGCCTCGGCGCGCTCGGCGGCGAGGAACGCCGCGACGACCGGCTCGAGCTCGGCCGCCGTCGTGCGCCGCAGCCGCAGCTCCCAGTCGCTGCCCTCGAGCCGGTCCGCGAGCGCCCCGGGCCCGGCCTCGACGACCTCGACCACGTCGAGCCCCTCGGGCAGCGCCTCGTCGAGCGCCTCGCGCACGGCCTCGGGGTCGACCCGGTCGGTGACCCGGATCTCGAAGTACTCGGCCTCGCTCGCGGTCCCCGTGGGGGCGGCGTTCGCGTAGGAGATCAGCGGGTGGGGGTGGAAACCCGCGGAGAAGGCCATCGGCACCCCGGCCCGGCGCAGCGCGCGCTCCAGGGCGCGGGAGAAGTCACGCGTCGAGGAGAAGCGCAGCCGGCCGCGCTTGGCGTACCGGATGCGCAGCTTCTGGACCGCGGGGGGCGGCGGGGGTCCCTCGGGGGTGCGCTGGCGGGCCATGACGCACCAGCCTAGGAGCCGGCGGCCGGCGCACCGAATCGCCGGGTGCGGGGGCGCCCGGCGGGCCCCGCGGTGCTCAGCCGCCCACCGTGGGCCAGGGGTCGACGAAGTCGCCGGCGATCGGGATGCGGACGTCGTCGTCGAGCTGGGGACCGGGGCGTCGCGGCATCGAGCGGCCGAAGGCCCCGTGGAGGGCGGTGTCGAGGGTCGACCACGCCGTCTCGACGGCGCTGGTCGCCGTCTCCAGCGGCTCGGTCCCCTGCGAGTTGACCCCGTACGAGTAGTGGTGGCCGAAGGTGCAGTCCCCGTAGTCGTTCTGCGGGTACCCGCCGTCCTCCTGCCCGAAGTACTGCGGCAGCGCCTCGATGAGCGGTGGCAGCGCGTCGCGCAGGGCGATGACGTACGTGAGCCCGGCCTCGCTCGCGGTGCTGCACGCCTGGGCCAGCGACGTCGCGCCCGAGGAGGCGTGGAGCATCGCGGTCCGCTGGCCGGGGATCGCGGCGCGGTACTGCTCGGAGGCGCCGCGCCGCCACGACTCCTGGGCCCACAGGCGACGGTCGGTGACCTCGTCCTGGGCGGCGTCGACGTCCGCGGCGATCGTGGTCCAGGTCTGCTCCGCGGTCGCGAGCGCGGTGATCCAGCCGGAGTCGTCGAGGCGCGCGCGGACCGTCTCGGTGAGGTCCTGCACCCCCTGCTTGACGACCGCCCACTGGGCCCGGCAGTCGGAGTAGCCGTCGTGGTCGCGGTGGACGGCCGCGTAGGCGTCCCAGTCGGCGAGGACGTCCTGGGCCCAGGCCTCGAGGGTCGTGCAGCCGGCGCGGGCGGTCGAGACGACCACCGAGAGGTCCTCGCTCACGACCACTCCTCCCCGTCGGTGCGGCGGGGCCCGGCGGGCGCCCACTCCTCGGGACGGACCGGGGCCGCGACGGCCACCGCCACGGGGGGGACGCGGGTGGGCGGGTCGTCGAGGAGGTCGACGACGCCGTTGCCGTCGGCGTCCTCGTAGGCGTCGGGGGTGCCGTCGCCGTCGGCGTCGTCCACCGTGCGCGGAGCCCGCTCGAGGTCCTGCCAGACGTCGGCCCGGCCGTCACCGTCGTCATCCTCGAGGACGTCGGCCGTCCCGTCGCCGTCGGTGTCCTGGAGCAGGTCCGCCACCCCGTCGCCGTCGAGGTCGGCGAGGGCGTCGGGTCGCCCGTCGTGGTCCCGGTCGCGCCAGATCCGCGGCGTGCCGTCGCGCCCGGGCTCGAGCACGTCGAGGCGTCCGTCGCGGTCCTCGTCCTCGAGAAGGTCCGGGCGGCCGTCACCGTCGGTGTCGCGCAGGTAGAGCGGGGTCCGGTCCTCGGGCGGCACGGGCTCGAGGACGACGTCCGAGCCCTGCCCCGACCCGCCGGGCTGGGCGCCACCGCCCGGCGGCAGCCCTCCGCCGGTGGGCGGACGGCCACCGGAGGGGCCACCCCCTCCGCCCGCGGCGCCGACCCGGCCGTCGGCGGCGTCGTCGCGGGAGGTGGTCTCCGCGACGTTGGCCTCGATGAGGTCGGCGATCCGTCCGGTCGCCGTCACGCCACCCCCGATGAACCCCGTGACCGCCCGGGCGAGCCCGAGGTAGCGGTCCCCGACGACGGTGCCGTAGACCCCGAACGCCGGGTGCCCGTCCACGGCGCCCTGGGCCGACGTCCTCGCCGCCGACAGCTCCGTCGACGCCGTCCGCCACTGGTCCACGTCGTGGTCCATGTCCGCGAAGACGAACTCGACGCCATCCGGCCCACCACCCACGGTCCCCCACCTCTTCCTCGTGCTGTCCCGACGCCGACGCTAGCCAACGGCTCGCGGGACGGGCAATGGGGAGGACTGCCCGTTCCGTCGGCGTCGACTCCCGCTCCCCACCGATCCGACGGCGGGGATCACGCCCCGGAACGGATCGAGCGGCCAACCGGACTGTCGGCGACGCCATCCGCAGCACTATCGTGCAGCCATGCCGCCGACCGACCGCGCCCGCCTCGCCCACCTCCTCGCCGCCGAGCAGGAGCGCTACACCGCCGAGCACCCCCGCAGCCGCGAGCTCTTCGGTGCCGGCTCCAACCTCTTCGGCCGCGTCCCGATGACGTGGATGAACAAGTGGAGCGGCGGCTTCCCCCTCTACCTCGACCACGCCCGCGGCAACCGGATCACCGACGTCGACGGCCACACCTACGTCGACTTCGCCCTCGGCGACACCGGGGCGATGGCCGGCCACTCCCCCGTCCCCACCGCGACGGCGGTGACCCGCCGGATGGCCGAGCTCGGTGGGGTGACGACGATGCTCCCGAGCGAGGACGCCCAGTGGGTCGGCGAGGAGCTGACCCGCCGGTTCGGGATGCCGCTGTGGAGCTTCACCCTGTCGGCCACCGACGCCAACCGCTGGGCGGTCCGGCTCGCGCGGCTGGCCACCGGCCGCTCGAAGGTCCTCGTCTTCGGCTACTGCTACCACGGCTCGGTCGACGAGACCTTCGCGATCCCCGGCCCCGACGGCACCACCGTCTCGCGCCCCGGCAACGTGGCCCCGCCCGTCCCCCTCGACCTCACGACGCGGGCGGCGACGTGGAACGACCTCGCCTCGGTCGAGCGCGAGCTCGCCCACGGGGACGTCGCCGCGATCCTCACCGAGCCGGCGCTGACCAACATCGGCATCGTCCTGCCCGAGCCGGGGTTCCTGGAGGGCCTGCGCCAGCTCGCCACCCGGTACGGCGCGCTGCTGATGATCGACGAGACGCACACCTTCTCGGCCGGCTGGGGCGGTGCCACCCGCGCGTGGGGCCTGGAGCCGGACCTCTTCGTCATCGGCAAGTCGATCGGCGGCGGCATCCCCTGCGGCGCCTACGGCATCACCGAGGAGGTGGCCGCCGCGATCACCCGGCACACCGACGCCGGGGACGCCGACATCATCGACGTGGGGGGCGTCGGCGGCACGCTGGCCGGCAACGCGCTCTCGACGGCGGCGATGCGCGCGACCCTCGGCGAGGTGCTGACCCCCGAGGCCTTCGAGCACATGACCGGGCTGGCCACCGTCTTCACCGAGGGCGTCCAGGGCGTCCTCGACGAGCTCGACGTGCCGTGGTCGGTGCAGCAGCTCGGGGCGCGGGCCGAGTACCGGTTCGCCCGACCCGCACCGCGCACCGGTGAGGAGTCGGCGCAGGCCCACGACGACGACATCGACGCGTACATGCACCTCGCGACGTGCAACCGCGGCCTGCTCATGACGCCGTTCCACAACATGGCCCTCATGTGCCCGGACACGACGCGCGCCGACGTCGACCGGCACACCGAGGTCTTCCGCGAGGTCGTCGGCGCGCTCTACGCCTGAGCCACGACACGCCCGAGGGCCCGGCCGCACACCTCGGCCGGACCCTCGGGGTCTTGTGGGGGGTTCCGGTCAGCGCCTCGACGCCGCCCGGAGGTAGGCCGCGGTCGGGCTGCCGACCCCGCTCACGTCGTCCCAGCCGCGCCCCGTCGTGAGGCTCGAGTCCTGGTCGAACGTGCGCACCGTGGCGGCCGTGCCGTCGTCGGCGTTGGCGCCGTTGACGTAGTCGACGCGGATGTTGCCCGCGTCGCCCTCCGGCCGCACGTCGTGGAAGATCCCGGCGCGGTTCCCGAGCCGGTAGAGCATCGGGTTCGCGAACCCGAT
>QAXK01003501.1:0-21518 GCA_004335735.1 Chlorella sp. KRBP | reverse complement strand
GCGGGGGGCGGGGAGGGGGTGTGGGGGAGGGCGGGGGTGGCTGCGGGGGTGGAGGCTGTGTGGGAGGGGGTGAAGAGGACCCTGTGTGGCAGGACGGGGCGAGAGGTGAAGAGGGGTGAGGAGGTACGAGAGGGGCTTGCATGGCACGGGCTTGCATGGCACGCCATGCCCACACAGCGAACAAACAGACGAACAAACAAACCAGAAGGAACAGCAGAACACCAGGCAGGTACACACAGGAGGTGACTGCACTGAAGAAGAGCCCGGAGACAACACCACACTTTCACCCATGGCTCTACTCTTTCACACTGCCATTGGCGATATGACCTCCGCACCGCTGATGGTGAGAGAGTGCGCAGCAGGAGCCCGCCACGCTCCTCTCACCTGTGGCCGAGGCCCCCAGACAGATCTTGAACCGTTCAATGCGCGACGAAATGTTGGCCGTGCCTCCGCTCACGGGCACCTGGGACAGGTCCGACACAAACCTGCATGTGATCGTCATTGCATGGCGCAGGTGTCATGATGCTGCAGCCGTCACAAAAGACCGCCAGGCAGGCCTCGCCAAAGCAATGTCACGAAAACCTGTGTGTGTGCCGCATGGCCACCGTACAGCAACGGGTCAGAGGGTCAAGTGCCAGGTGGGCTAATCATTGATGCCCCTTGAGACATGCTCCCCGCTCAATCCTGCACGCTCCTCTCGTTCAAGCTTTACTTGCGGCACCAGGATCACCAGGGCCTTCGTCAAGGCTCCTGCTGCTGCTTTTGCTGCATGCTGTTGCTGCATGCTGGTGCCGCATGCTCATGCATGCTGTTGCTGATGATGATGTCGGTGTGCTACTGCTGACGCCCAAGGAGCAGCAATGAGTCACCAAACACCCATCAGTCCCGGTGCTGGTAAAGCCCCACCCACCAATTGCAGCCCGTTTCTGAGCACATCAAGTCGGTGAAGGTCACGGTCACAGTGGTGGGGTAGGTGCTGCTGGCGGCTGCTGCGTCAGGGTCGCTGAGCGTCAGCTGCACGGTGCTGGCCACGGGGTAGCACTGGCCTGAGGCGTCCAGCACTGCGCACATCACACACAGCACATGAAACGGCGGGGCAAGGCTTGAGCAGATGCTGGAGCCTTGGCTGTGGGATCTGCAGGACCCCAAAGCACCTGGCCACAAGGGTCTGCGCCTGGGCAGAGCCGTGTCCTTGCTGGGTGCACCCTGGGCTGCAGAGCGTGCTTGCTAGCATCTGTCTGGTGGCACGTGCCGGCAAGCATCCGCTGCATGCGAGCGTTGCCGTTCCCTCTGCTCTGCCAGCATCCGGGTTACGTGCTCTGCCTTTGCTGCTGAGGCCGGCCAGCCCATGCTATGCTGTGGTCCATTTGCCAAGCCCCGCTGCCAGCCCCGCTGGGCGCCGCACACCTCCTTGGCTGCCCGCACGGTAGCGCGCCTGGCTGCCCTGCCATCCCACCGTCCGTCCGCTCACCGCTGCAGTCGCACTGCAGCAGGGCCGACTGTGCTGCCGCGTAGAGCGCCTGTCCCTGCAGGGAGACTTCGTCGCAGTGCGCCGGGCTGCCCTCCTGCCACTCGTACGAGTTGTAAGTGTACGCCTGCGCGCAGTCACAGCACCATAGCAGCTGCAGCGTGATGCCACTGGCTGCGCCACCACCTCCTGCCGGAGCCTGCCTCACCGGCTGCTCGCGCGCTCATGCCCGTAACAGACGCGCGACGGGCCGTCCTCTGCACGCACCTGCCCAGGCGGCGCGTAGTTGGTCTGGGGCCAGAGGAACAGATTGCAAGCCACCGTGCCCGACGTCGTGCCTGCAGACCGTGCAGCACGAGTTGGTGTGCCCCTGGGTCACTGCTCCTCAGTCGGGCGGCGCCCGATGGCCGTCGAGAGCGCACGCTTGCGAGGGTGCCCTGCCACGACGTCTGCCTGCGACGCTCTCACCTTGCTGTATCTGGCGTCTCGTGGTGCGGTGCGCGCGTGCCAGTGGCTCCAGGAGAAGCCCACCACGGAGCTCCCCTGAGAGCACCAAGGAGAGCACAGGAACACGGCGTGGAGAACACGGCCCGACTGCCACGAGTAAACGCTGGTGCTGCGCTGCGCATCCAGGCCATCACACGGGCCTGGGCGCTGTGAGGGACGAGTGCAAGCACTCGCGTGCGACATCGCGCCTGCAGCGCACCTGTGCTGAGCTGGTGCGCGCCACTGGTCACGAGGTGGTGCTGCTCCGTCGCTGCAGTCATCGCCATCGCCTGCAGGCCGTGGGCGAGCACCATCAGGCTGCAGACGAGGGCCGTCCTCGCACGCCCGCAGCGCATCCCTCCGGCGAGCGCAAGAGGGCAGCGCACGCTGCACGCCCTCCGTGAGGCTCCTCCTCCGGGCTCGCGAGTTTGTGTGAATTGCTTCTGGGCGCCATGGGTCATCGCAAAGAGTGAGACCCCTGGAGCTCCTCGATGCAATCGAAGCGCGAGCGGCGAGGGGCGCCATCACATCGCGGGAGCGCACGCAAAAGTTGGCCTTCCTGCGCTGCGGGCGGCAACATCACCGTGGCGGGCGTGTCATTTGCAGTGCGCCGTCCGGCAGCGCACAGGAGGCAATCATGATGGGGCATGAGGAAGAACAGCATGAGGAAGCACAGCGCGCAACGGCGGGCATGGGAAAGCACCAACACGGAACAACGCAATCGTGTAATGTTGTACACGAGTACAACGAGTACAACGAGTCACAACCCGCATGCCATTGGCCTGCAGTGCGGCGCGCCACTACCAGGGAGGCTGACTCTGAGCCAGCCACCCCAGCACCAAGCATCGTGCACACGCCACAGCCCACGCCATCCGGCCCACCCTCCCACCTCCTAGTGCCCCGCCACCAGCGAGTCCGCCAGGCACCGCACCATGGCGGGCAGGTCGACCTGCTCCATCCACCTGCGCAGAGCCTCCCAGGAGCAGTCGCAGGCGCGGCGGGCCTTGGCCGCACGGTGCGCCCGGCCCTTGGACGTGTAGAACTCATATGCAAACACCTGCAGCAGCAAGTGGCAGTTGAGCCATGGCCTTCATGAGTTTAGCGTGGGTGGTGCCTGGCCAGGCCAAGGTGTCAGCATGATCCTTTTAGGTACGACAGTCCAGCAGCGATAACGCCCTCACGCGTGATGGCCCTTGCTCCCTCACGCCACCGGGTCTTACCAAAGGCGCGCACCTTGTTGTTCACCTGCCCCAGGTTCTTGAACAGGAAGCGCAGGTTGCCCACGGCGCTGTGCGGGTCGCACAGGCCTGACGGCGTCTGAGGCGACTGTCAACACACACATGAAGGCCGTGAGTGTCCAGGTGGCGTTGGCACGCGCAACGGCTCTGCTGTGGCACCATACAGGCATAGCAAACGAGCAACAGGGTCGTGGTTACCCGTACCTGTCGCACGCCGTTGCCATCAGCGACGTGGAGCGTGAGGTGGGAATTGCCGCCCATCCGGCCATCACTCGTTGCCGGGGATGCCAGAATACGCCTGCTGCTGCTGCTACTGCTGCAGTCGGGGTCTCCAAGGAAGGCGTCATGAGATGTGGAGTCCGGGGCGCGTGACGCGGGGGCGGGGGGCAGCACGTCTGGAAAGAAGTCCAGCACGGCCAAGATTGACCTGCGGGGTACGAAGTGGCAGGCTGGTGCTGCTGGCACTTCGTGGCAGGTGGGCCCTGATGCCGGCAGGTGAGCAATGGTGTTAGACCTAGCGTTGTTTGCGGCGACTGGCAGCGCTGGGGGAACCCGGGAAAGCAGCACCTCCTCACCACGTGCCAGAATGGTGCTTGAAGGACTGCAGCTGAGACACAGCGCACCTGATGAGCTTGCGGAAGAGGTGGAAGCGCGTGTGGTCGGGCTCCAGGTACACGTGCCTGAGGCGCGCCAAGGCAGTGTAGTTGTCCGTGACCTGCGCCATCTGGGCGTCGCGCAGCAGGCGCAGCACGTTGTCCCGGCCCGACAGCTCGGGCAGCGGCCACGTGCCGCGGTAGCCCCAGAAGAACCTGCATGGTGCCCACGCAGTCGTGGTGCGTCACTGGCGCCTGTGTGTGTGTGTGTCGATATTTGCATCTGTTTGGGCGCCTCGGCGGGACCAGAGCCCACTACCGGGCGTATCAGATGTCTCGCAGCACTCAGGCACGCAAGCCAAAGACAAAGAGTCCTGATGCAGGGGCACGCCTGTGTGGTTGTAGCTTGGAAGCGAGGCAGCCAGTCATGTATGCGAGCCTGTGGAGTTGCTGAGCTGGTGGCTTGCCAGGTGCGCCAGGTGAGGGAGGGAGGGCCGACGCACTTGCTGACGTAGCGGTGCTCGCACATCTGCTGGTCCGCCGGGTGGGCCACGTACTCGTCAAACGCGTACCTGCACACAGCGGCCAGCATGCTAGTACCCGCGGTCAGCACCCAGAAGAAGCACCACGGAGCATGGTGCCAGTCCCCTGCCCCACCACCCACCGTTCGCGGTCCAGCTCAAAGTCGTCCCTGCACGCACGAATGCACGCGAGGGACACGCTCTCATTCCCACGTACTGAGGGCTGCTTGTGCACACGGCACGAGGCGCACCAACTCACCGCCAGGCCAGGCAGGCGTCCAGGCGGCGCTTGGCGTCCACCCCGTCGTAGTCCACCCCGCTGTGGGCCAGGTCCTGGAAGTCGCCCAGCACCTCGTACCCGCGGTCCAGGTCTGCAAAGGGCGCCTCGTACTGGCGATGATGCGGTGTGCTTGCAGACGGCGCGGCCCAGCCGCGGCGTGGTGTTGGCAGGTGGCGCACCGCGTGCAGCTCAACGCCACCCTCCCCCGCAGGCGCAGGCACACAGACAGGCTGCGCACTCACACAGCTGCATCCATGCTAGCACGCTTGCTGCTCTTACCGCGCCGCAGGATGGCCCAGAGATCGTCCTCCTTCCGGTGCGCAGATTGCGCAGAGTGCGCAGCGCCGTCTCCACTCGGGTAGGCCCAGCTGAAGATGTCGAGGGACTCTCGCGCGCGCAGCAACGCGATGCGCAGCGGCTTGACGCCATCCGGGCCGCTGCTTGCGGTCAGGATTGCCAGGCCTTCGAAGGCTGCACCAACGGCCTGGGGAACCACCTCCAGCGCCAAGTCCCAGTAGCTGGAGGGCTGCTGTCGCTGGGCTGTTGTCACGGAGAGGAACACGAGGATCAGGACGATTGTCGGCATGGCGGGCGCTGCGTTCGATTGCGAGCGTGGTGCCATGCTCGTGCTCGTGAGCTGTGTGCAACTATGACGAAATCTGCGTGCTCTGACTCTGCGCGCTTGCCGAACCAGAGGGCCAACCGAAAAAAACCTTCCGCTGCCCCACACCGCGCACAGAGCTCAAGAGCGCGCCACACCAGCACGATGGGGACCCTGCGGGCGTGCCTGGCCGTGGCAGCGGTGGCCACGGCCATCAAGCTGCTGCTGGTGCCGACCTACAGGTCCACGGACTTCGAGGTGCACCGCAACTGGCTCGCCATCACGCACTCGCTGCCACTAGCGCAATGGTGCGGCTCTATCGCGGGCGTGGTGCAGCTCAGGGGCAGCTCTCCTGCCCGCACCATAGCTTCGACAGATCCCTTGCAGCCAGCAGCAAGCACCAGAGCGTACAATTATGCATTGTCATGGCACGCTCAGGTACGTGGACCAGACGTCGGTGTGGACGCTGGACTACCCGCCGTTCTTCGCCTGGTTCGAGCACGCGCTGTCGCACGTGGCCAAGCTCTTCGACCCCGCCATGCTGGTGCGTGCTGGTGCTGCAACCCCGTTCCAAGGCTCCTTGCGGGAGCCATGCGTTTGGGCGGACGGGCGGGCACAAGGACAGGCGCACCGGGTAGCCGGCTACGCACGATCTGGCTGCCTCCCTGAGAGCTAGCTGCTCCACCTGTGCCTGCTCCTGCACGAGCGCTGTGCACACAGGAGGTGAACAACCTGGAGTACGCCAGCCCCGCCACCGTGCTCTTTCAGCGGCTGAGCGTGACAGCCACCGACCTGGTGTACATTTTGGCCGCCTACGCCCTCGCCAGGTGCGTAGGCGGCACTACAAAAGCAGGAAGGGCACGCCTGGAGCTCGCTTGGCGGCAGCAGAAGCAGGGCGAGCAGGGGCTGGCAGCTGCAGCCTCGGAAAGGTGGCAGTAGCAGAGGAACTCCTCGGGAACGCCGCTAGCAGGCCGTGCCCTTGGACGGCTTGGACAAGACTTGCACGCGCACTGCCTCTCGTCAGCGTCAATAGTGCCGGCATTGACAGGCAGGGCTGGGTGTGCTGGTCACGACGAGCACCTGGTGAAGCCCCTTCTGCGCAGGCAGACAACCCACGCTTACAAGTGTGGGTTCCTGTGTGGGTTGCCAAGCTTTACATCTGGTGCGGCCATCTCCGGCAAGCAGATGAGCATAGATCATCATTATCACGCACACAACCCTGGTGCTGTGTGCAGGTACGTGAGCAAGGCCACGCGGTCCGCCCAGCACGGCGTGGTGCTGTTTGCGCTGTTGGTGCTCAACGCCGGGCTGCTGCTGGTCGACCACATCCACTTCCAGTACAACGGCGTCGTCATTGGTGCGTGCGTGTGTGCCACTTGCATACGTATTGGGGCACCTGTTGTGATGCCAAACGTCGGAGGGGTGCACCGTGTGTGACTGTGGCACATGGGCGGCAGCAGTGAGGAGCTTAAACAGTCACACCGCGATTCACTAGCGGCAAGCACAAAAGAGCGCCTTCGCGTGTCAACCTGCAGCTCCTACCCGCAACTGTACTGCGTACGTGCTCCTGTGGTGGTCCCGACTGCCGCTCCCACCCACAGCGGTGCCCACGCATCCTGCCGCTCCCTTGTCCCACAGGCGTACTCATGTGGTCGCTCTACTTCGCCCTGACCGACCAGGGCTGGCTGTCAGGCGCCAGCTACGCAGCGCTCCTGCACCTCAAGCACCTCTACGTCTACTGCGCTCCGCTCTACTTTGCCCACATCCTCCGCCACTGGTGCACTGGCGGCGGCCACAAGGGCCAAGGGGGCGGCGTGGGGCGGGCGGTGCTGCGGTTTGTGGCCATGGGCGCCACGGTGCTGGGCGTGAGCGCGGCATCGCTGTGGCCCTTTGTGCAGCTGGGGCAGATCCCACAGGTGGGCGAGGTTGGTTTGCCTTGCTGCCGTGAGCACTACAGCAGTAGACGGGTCGATCTTTGAGCTGGCTCCTATCAGGGGCTGATATCACAAATGGGGCACCCCTCGCCAAAGACCATGCCTGCTAGCTGCTGGCAACTTACAGTCTGGGGCTGCCTTGGGGCCCACCTTGAGGTGGCTACCTCGCAAGGTGGCAGCCGCCCGTGCGCACCCCGTGTTGCTCCAGGGGGGCGTGATGTTCCGGCCTCCTTTGGAATTGGAATGCCTGATGGTGGTCACACGTAATGCAAGCACTCTCTCACGCCCGTGCGCCCCTGCGTCTGCCGTGTACGCCGGGGCCACACCAGCTTGATGCGGCTGGAGGCCTGAGAAAGCGTCCCTCCTGACGCTGCCTGACATGCACACGCTGCGTCGTGCGTTGCGTGCGCAGCTGCTGTCGCGGCTCTTCCCCTTTGGCCGCGGCCTCACGCACTCGTACTGGGCGGCCAACTTCTGGGCGCTCTACTGCGGGGCTGACAAGGTGTGCACCGACTGGGCCAGGTTAGGGTTTAGGGCCCACCGTGCAGGTGCGGAGGAGGGCCTGATTGCTGAGCGCTGGTCAGCGTGCATCAAAACATGGTGGAGAGGCGTCAGCTTGCAGAGACGTCCACTTGAGTGTTGCCTGCGCACTCGGCGCAGGTGCTTGGTGAGCTGTCGCCGCACTGGCCCCCACTGGCGGCCATCAAGGAGGCGGGCGGTTTCTTCCAATCAGGCGACGCAGCGGGAGGCCCGGAAGCTTTTGTGGACACGGCCAGTGAGTGAGCAAACCGTGATGACGGTCACAGTTTGTTGCAGCGGCGCGGGTTTCTTGCTGGGGTGTGGGTGTGGTTTTTAACACTTGTTTTGGCGCCTCAGCGGGCGTATCAGATGTCCATCTGCTGGGTGTACACGTGCCGCCATAGAGTGCTCCTCAGCAGTGAGCATCAGGTGCCCTTCTTCTGCTGATTACGGCACCTGCCTTCACACACATGTGCCGCAGGTGGCCAGGTGGGTGTGGGCCGCATGGAGCTCCTCCCCCAAGTCCCGCCCCGCGTGAGCCTGCTGCTCGTGGGCCTCTCCCTGCTGCCGCCCACATGGTCGCTGCTGCGCGATCCCCACCCCCGCCGCCTGCCCGCCGCCGTGGCCTTCTCGCTGCTGTCGGGCTTCTGGTTCGGCTACCACGTGCACGAAAAGGCCTTCCTGCCGGTGAGCGATACATGACAGGGTCCTTCTGCCTGTTTTGTGCATGACACGATGACACGGTTGTCCGCCAGTGCACTTCCGCTCTGTCTGCCCATGCTTAAAGGCAGAAACATCAATGCTCCGCAACCTCAAGCTCCTGCGCGCGGGCGTGGTTGCGTTGTCACGTCTGCCCATGGATAAAGGAAGAAACCTTGATGCTGTTCGCAACTTCAAGCTCCTGCGCCGGGAGTGGTTGCGTGTTTGCATGCAGGCGCTGCTGCCCCTGACCGTCACGGCAGTGCTGCACCCCGGCGCAGCACAGGACTGGCTGGTGCTGGCGGCGGCAGGACACGTGGGCCTCATGCCACTCCTGCACCAGGCGAGTGGCAATGCCCCCATATTATCATCATCATTGCATGGCGTTCACGACAGGTGTCATGATGCTGCAGCCGTAAAAAAGGAGCGCCAGGCAGGCCTCGTCAAGCAGAGTTCATTGCCCCCATGTGTGTGGGTGTGTATGGCTTTGTACATCTGTTTTGGTTCCTCAGCGGGCGTAGCAGATGTCCCGCGATGCGTGCGCGAGTTGAGCTGCATACCTTGTGCCGCCATCACCAGCAGCCTCAAGACAAGCGGCGCCAAGTGCCCTGTCAAGCGGCTGATCTCGCCTGGCCACACGTGCCCCCACTGCTTGACTAGTACACTCAGGACGCTGAGTAACGCTGAGTCAGCATGCCCACGTAATCGCTTGAATTTGCAAGTGTCTTCCATCATCACCACTACGCCCTCATTCGTACACGGCGCTGAATACCCCTTCACAAGCAGCTGCTATGCTCACCTCACTCTTGTCTTTCATCATCACCGTATTACGCCCTCATTCGTTCGTACAGGACGCCGAGTACCCCGTCAAGTGGCTGCTCTTCATCACGTACTGGGTCCTCGCCGCCGCCGGACTCGCCTCCCTCCACTCCCCCTCCCCTCCCTCCTCAACCTCCCTCCCCGCACCCCACGACGCCCCCCCTGGCCCCTCCCTACGCACCTCCACCACCATCAACCCACACATCACCAGCGCAAAGCAGCGCCTCTCGGCCCTCGCCCCACCACCGCCGCCCCGCGGCACGAGCACCTACGCCCCCAGCACCACCACTAACACCACCACCGCCACCCCTCCATCGTGGCTCGCCGCTCCTCCCCCCCAGCAGTACAGCAACGCACACGGCGGCGGCAACACCGCCAACACCAGCATGCACCAAGTGAGGTCCTGGGGTAGTGACGTCGCCGTAGAGTCTGCTGCTGCTCCTTCCGGCACGACTGAAACCGACCCTTGGGGCGCACCAACGCAACCCGAGCAGCACCAACAGCAGCAGCCTCAGCACACGGCCTGGGCCACAAGCGTGATCCCATCGTCTTCCCAGGGACAGGGGCAGCTGAGGCACCGCAACGCTGGCGGTAGTGCAGCTGCCGCCGCCGCCGCCGCCACAGGCAGTGCAGCAGCGACCACCCGGGCAGTAGACTACACGCCTGGAACGGCAGCTGCACCTCTGTCCTCGGTTGACTTTACCCACCCTGAGCAGCAGCAGCAGCAGCACTCCAGCCACCGCCACACGGCCAGCGATGGCGTAGCAACACCACCTGCCTTCCCCGCACTGCCTCCGCCACCACCAGGCGGGCCGACAGCACGGCAGGCGCCTGCCCCACCGACCAACAACGCCGGTCCCCACAACCGCAGGAGCAGCTTGGGAGCGGGCCCTGCGGCAGCTGCGCACGCCTCTGTCTTTGCCTCCGCCTCCATGCCCTCCTTTCCCCACCAGACGCAGCAGCCCGGGCCTGCGGGAGCCGCTTTCGGCAACAGCAACGGTGTCTTCGCCTCCGCCTCCGTGCCCTCCTTTCCCCACCAGGCGCAGCCCCAGCAGCGCGAGCCTGCGGAAGCAGCGTTTGGCAACGGCAACGGGGGCACTAGCGGTAGTGGGCTGACAGGCAGCGACAGCTGGCCTCACCCTCGGGGCACCCCGCCACCTGCGCCACCAGCTGCTGGCTTGGCTTCCGGCAGGGTCACCGCAGCCTCAGGAGCGGGATGGCCCTCGGCCCCGTTCGCCCCGCCGCCAAAGATGATCAACGTTTCCGGGGCGGCGGCGGCGGCAGCGGGAGGCGGCCCTCCGCCGCTCGCGTCGCAGGGCAGCGTCAACAGCCTGGCCAGCAGCAGCCCGATTGCCGCCTCCAGCTTCAGCGCGGGCTCCTTCCCAGGAGGAGGGGGCAGCTTCCCCGCAGCTTCCAAGCCCGGCCCGCCTGGCACCTTGCCGCCACCTCCCTCCACCCTATACACCTCCCACTCGGGCAACGCCCCAACCGCCGCAACCGACGGGACCGGCAGCGCCCCAACCACCTCGAACGGTACGACCGCCATGCCGCCAGACCGTACCCCACCAGGGCTTGCGGGCATGGTGGGAACCCTAACCAGCAACAACGCCATGCCGCTCTCCGCCCCGCCTACCACCGCCTTCTGGACCGCCGACCAACCGGCACCCAACCGCCCCAACTATCCCCCAACCGCCGGATGGTACAACGGCAACGGTACCATGATGTCAGGAGCACCGCCGCTGTCCAAAACAGGACCGCCTCCCGCACCGTTTCCTTGGATGACTTCTGTCGGCGCCGCCCCGCCGCCCCCACCGCCGTGGATGGCGCCCGCCCCGCCCCCCGCCGCCCCGCCACCGCCGCCACCACCTGCGGGTGGTGACCCGCCCCATGCAAGCCAACATAAGGGCTTTGCCGGCGGCGGCGACGGGCAAGCTGCTCAGTGGCCGCCCTACCCGCAGCAACAACAGCAGCAGCAGTACGGTCAGGATTGGTCACAGCAGCAGCAGTATGGGTCGCAGCAGTACGGGCAGCAGTACGCCCCCCACGAGCAGCAGTACGCCCCCCAAGGGCAGCAGCAGTACGCTTCCCAAGGGCAGCAGCAGTACGGCTACGCGCCTGGCGCGGGGCAGCAGGCGGCGCCACCACCGCCGCCACGGTCGGCGCAGCAGCAGTATGGCGCGGGTGGAGCTGCTGGAGGTGTGGACGCTCGCACAGGTTACCCAGGTGAGTGGCAATCCGGGGAGTTGCGCTGTCCGTGTGGGCAGCAATGCGGGAGTTTCGCTATCCCTTGCACACGCTTTCGTCATGGATCCATTTCCAGGCCTGCACAGCGTCAAAGTGCACAGCTTCCAGTGCCGCACATGCTGATCCTTGTTTCTGTGCGGTGTCCGTGGGCGCAGGTGCCGTGCCTGAGCCACAGCAGCAGCAGCAGTACGGCGGTGGTGGCGGCCAAGGCGTGCCTCAGTATTACGCGGCTGCAGGCGTTGGCGCTGCAGGTGGCCCTGGCTACGCGGCCAGTGGCGACGATGGCGTTGGTGTGTGGGGCAGTGGGGGCGGTGGAGGCGATGGCCTCGGATATGATGGCAGTGGATACGATGGCAGCGGATACGATGGCAGGGGATCGGGCGGCGGCAGCGGGGGTGGTGCTGGGGTGGCTGCTGTGGGCGTGGGGAGGGAGGGTGTGAGGCGCAAGGGGTGGGCTGGCCTGCCCAGCGCCTTGCTGGGTGCGGGGCAGCTGCTGCACCCGTTGCTGGCGCTCTACGTCTGGGGCCTCCTGCCGCTCGAGGTAAGGGCGCCGCGTTGCTTTTCCATATCTGATGGTGCCAATCATTAAACGTGCACAGGCTGCACTTCCCTGCCGCTCGAGGTTAGGGCGCCGCGTTGCTTTTCCCTATCTGGCGGTCATCAATGTGCAGCAAAGGCTGCGCTTTCCAGGGGCCAAACACGTCTGCTCTGCTTGCCACAAGCTGCGCTCACACTAAGAGGGCGCACCTGACGCTAGTGCAGGCTCCTGAGCGCTGGCGATGCATCTCAGAGCAGGTTCCTCAGCACTGGCGATGCATCGTTCCTTTTGGCTGCAGGTGTACGCCACGTGGCTCCACCAGCCCCTGCTGGGCGGGCGGCTCCCCTTCCTGCCCCTCATGCTTACGAGCTGCTATTGCGCGCTGGGCGTGGGCGCCGTGTGGCTGCGCATGCTGCTAGGGTTTGCCACGGGGCGAGGGTACTGCGGGGCCAGTGGCGCGCTGGCGGTGGCTTCGGACCCGCCTCGGATCCGTTAGGGCGCAGCACGTGGTTGTTGTTGGGGTAGGGTGATAGTTAGATGTGATACGGGCATGGACGGTGTGTTGTCTGGCACTTTTGCAAAGCAAGCGCTAGGACAGAGTCGTGACGTGGGGAACGCAACAGTAGCCTTGTGGCGCACAGACCAGGCGCGTGCGTGCTCATGGGCGGGCACAATCAGAGCGTGTGCCCGGGTTTCAATGCGCGAGCTCATGCTGCAAGGGTGCCTTCATGTGCTGCAGCACAGGGGGCGGGTTTCGTGTGCACGCAGGGGGCGCAGGATTCATGTAAGAGGCACGTCAACAACAGGGACGCAGGTTCCGAGGCAGCACGTGCACACCAGGGGGGAGCAGGCTTCATGAGCGGCGCGCCAGCCTTTGGTAGGAGGCAGCTTTTCAAAAGCGGCGCGTGAGCACCAGGGGGGTGCAGGCTTCAGCGCGACATGTACAGGCAGCTTCAAAAGCGGCGAGTGCGCACCAGGGGGCTGCAGGCTTCGTGAGCGGCACGCCACGCAGGTTTCAAGAGCGGCGCTTGAGCAACAGGGGGGTGCAGACGTCATCTCGACAGGCAGCTTTCAAGAGCGGCGCGTGAGCACCAGAGGCAGGTCTCCCGCGGGGCCCGGCTGGTCAGGGATGGTGTTCCACTTGGTGTTGGGGTCGGCACGCACGTCATAGTGCCGGGCGATGAGAGCCAGCAACGTCTTGACCTGCGTGTGGTAAGCACCAGGTGCACGTCATAGTGCCGGGCGATGAGAGCCAGCAACGTCTTGGCCTGCGTGCCACAGTGTGGTAAGCACCGCGCATGCCATGGCAGCGCCCAGCCCAGATATCAGCTGCAGGCCCCACGCAGGCAGCACCGACGGCTGCCGCCTTCAACAGGCGCAACAGATGTTAGCGGGCAAGGTGGGTCACATGCAAGGCCACCAACGATCTCCAACACCCCCTTGCTTCAGATGTTTCAAGAGGCTCACGCCTCGTCCGGGCTTGTGTGCCAAATCTTGCCTCGCTGCTGATCCGTGCTGCCTTGGTTGATGCGGCCTGAAGCCGCGCATATGCAATCTACACGCATACACGCACCTGGGCCGGTGCCAGCACGATGCCAGCGCAGATGCGTGTGCCGATGCCCCAGGGCGCCTGCGTGCCCGAGGGCGCGCGCTCCTGCCCTGGCAGCTTTGGCGGGGGCTCCAGCCAACGGTCGGGGTTGTACGCGGAGGGGTGGAGCGGGTGTGAGGGGTCGAGGCGGTCTGCAGGCCACCTGGGGTCCTGCGTGAACAGTATGGCACAAGGTGCACAGTATGACACAAGAAAGGCCTCGGCAGCATTTCACTGGCAGGAGCGAGACAATGCAGGTAACGTGCTAGTAGCTACCTGCGGAGCTTGCAGCAGCTTACGCGAAGCAGGCCCTGCCAGCCTATTAGACAGCTGTGGTCGCCGCTTGCGCCACCTAAAGCCAAGCAGGCCACAAGGTGTACGACGTGCTCACCGTCTGCGTGATGTGCGTGAAGGAGATGGTGACCTGGCTGCCCGCCGGCACCCTCACGCCCCTCACGTCCACGTGCTGCTCACCGTCTGCGTGATGTGCGTGAAGGAGATGGTGACCTGGCTGCCCGCCGGCACCCTCACGCCCCCCACGTCCAGGTCCCGTGTGGTGCGCCGCATCCCCGTCTCCCCAATGGGGTACCTCCTCAACGCCTCCTTGACCATGGCGTCAGCCCACACCATGTCCTTGAGCGCGGCGGGGGTGAGGGCGTCGCCGTGCGCGCGTCGGACGGCCTGCTGCTCCTCACGCAAGCGCGCCATGGCCTGCGGTGCGGTGAAGGCGTCCGCAGCAAACAAGGCAGCAAGGATCAGAAGCGAGGCAAGATTGTGGTGCAAGTGAGCGTGCGTGCGCGGAGCATGGCTGGAGCAACGCAGGCTCACAGCAAGGCTGGGATGGTAAGTGAGTGCGATTGTGCAGCTATCTTCGTGCTCGCCCGCCCGCCTGCCTGCCTGCTTGCCTGCCTGTCTGCCTGCCTGCCTGCCTGCCTGTTGGCTTCTGGCCCACAAGCACCCTTGACTCACCTGTGGGTGGCGCACCAGATCCAGCATGAGACCGCAGGTGAGGGCGGATGTGGTGTCGCGCGCCGCGGACATGAGGTCCAGCACGCAGGCCACAATCTGCGTACCGACACCAGTGCGCACCGGGGGCCAGGACAAGCCGCGCGCCAAAGATGCCTTACTTATTGTCTCCGTACACGAGCGAACACGAGTGAAAGCTGAATGAGAAGTGAGCCGCACGACAGAGCAATGACTGCGGGGGCTGCCCAAACGCCTGTGCTCAGCCGCATGCATGTGCACACACGTCTGGGGAGCGGCATGGAAGCCGTGCCCCTGCACCACGACTTTTTGTCTTTGGCTCGCGTGCCTGAATGCTGCGAGACATTTGATACGCCCGGTAGTTGGGCTCCGGCCCCGCCGAGGCGTCCAAACAGATGCAAATATCGACACACACACACACTCTCTCTCCTGCATTCATTCATTCATTCACCTGTCGTGAACGCCATGCAACGATGATGATGATGATGATGATGATGCATTCAGCTGCCCTGCAGGTGCCTCACCTGGTCGTCATCGTACGGCTGCCGCTGGTGGTCAGCTTGCGCGATCAATTGGTGCAGCACGCCACCGCCAACTCCACCTCCGGTGGCAGCAGCACCAAGGCCATCAGCAGCAGGGCCCTCAGGTGGCGGCGTGGCTGCAGAAGGGGCGGAGGCGAGGCGCTGGCGCAACAGGGCGGCCTTGTGGGCAATAGTGCGGGCCAGGCGGGCGCGCGCTTGCACGGCGTGGCGGAAGGGGAAGGGCCAGAAGTTGAAGGGCGCCGGGGAGAACGCCTGTGCGCAGAAAGAAAGAAAGAAAGAAAGAAAGGGAACGTCGGTAGGCGTGATTGAGGCCTGCGCGCAGCCATGACAATTGCCGCCGACTAATGCTATGTGTGTGGCGCTTCATCGTCATCCTCATCATTGCATGGCGTTCAAGACAGGTGCCATGATGCTGCAGCCGTCACAACAGACAGTCAGGCAGCTATGTGTGCGGCGTCTGTGGGCAGCAAGCAGTGTGAGCCAGCCAAGCCAAGGCGACTGTCGGTGCCCTGTGGACGCACCACTGCCCTGGTACGCGACACTCATCGTGCATGCCCACAGGCAGGACGCGTCCTGTGCCATATGTATGCGTGGCACCCTGGTGCTGCTCTGCCCCCGCCTGCAGCAGCCAGGGGCCCACACACCTTGCTGCCTTGGTTGATGCAGCGTGAAGCCCCGTTTGCAAGCAACATAAGTAAACCTGGTCTGGCCCTCGCTGCTCGCTGATCTGTGCTGCATTGGCTGATGCGGCCTGAAGCCCCGTTTCCATGTTACACACACACGCGCGCGCACCTGGTCCGCAAAGGTGGCCACGTCGCTGAGGAAGGCCTCAAACTCCTGCTCCGAGAGGCCCAGGCCGACCGCGTCGTTGGCCACCACCTGCCGGCACACGCTCAAAGGCAACCGAGTGCCAAGACTTCACAAGGCCGGCATGTGGAGCGCTGCACGCCAAGGGCTGCAGCACGCGCAGCCCAAGCAAAGCCTCGCTGCGCGTGAGGCCAAGCGCGAGGCGTCGCCGTGCAGCAGTTTACTGGCAGCAAAGGACAGCACCCAGTTCACACATTTGTGGTACAAAGGTGCTCATGATGCTATTGGACCCGTGCGTACTCCCTGTTGCCTTGTTCCTGCGGGCTGGACACCCTGTTAACAAGCCCCTGCTTGTTACCAAACACACTAACCTGCACTGAGAAGCGTGCAAACTCTGCCATGCCCAACGCCTTGTCCCCCAGGCGCTCAATGCGCTCCTGCACACGAGCAAGAGGAGCAAGAGCAGGAGCGTGGCAGGGTGAAGCTGAGAGCTACAGGCTCGTGCGCCGCCTTGCTTGAGCAAGTGCCACCAGCGCCTGCCTTTCGTCAGGCCGCCTACATGCCTCTTGCCACTGTACACGCTCTGCCCAGTGGCGAAGCGCAGCCTACACGGTGCCACTATACATGCTCTTTCCCGTCCTCTCGCCTGCGGCAGTGGTCACCAGTGCGTGCATGCTACGAGAGCCGTCACTCGCTCTCACCAGTGCCCGCTCCGCCGCCCGCTGTATGGACGGCTGCATGGCGGCCACGGCCTGGGCGTTGAGCGCAGGATTCATCAGCTGCACCAGGTGGCGGTGCGCCTGGGGATCGTGCACGGTAAAGCGGCTGCGCTTGCCGATCAGCTCGTCTGCAGGTGCAAGTAACAGCTGCATCAGGTCGTGCGCTGCAGGACCACAACACCCCCCCGTCATCCTCCCACCACTACCAGGAACAGTGCGCTCACATGTGGCGGCGGGCCAGAGCAATCGCACGCGGCAGGAGCACGATGTCCCCTCATCCTACCCAAGTCCCCTCATCCTACCCAAGCTGTTGCTGGTGCCGCCCCAGCAACAGTGCGCTCACATGTGGCGGCAGGCCACCCAGGCACCACGCCCCCCGAGCCCTCGTTGCTGAGCAGGCGGCGCGCCACGGGGGCGCTGCTGATGAAGACCGTGTCCCCCAGCTTGGAGATGGGCGCCCACGCCACCACTTGCTTCTGCGGGCGCGTTGTGCGCATGGCAAACACATGCCCTTCGGCGATGCATGCACGTCTAGAGCAGGCTGAGAAGCGAGCTGCGGGTCCTGCGCCTGACGCGGTCCTCCGCTGGACGCCATGCTAATGAAATGATCCCATACTACGCACGAAGGCTTGCGGGGCGTCGATTAGCAGCTTCCACCCCAGCCATCCTGGCGCTTGGGGCACCTCCCGGAGCCTGCGCGCAGCACGCTAGCGCGTGTGTCAGGGGAAGTTCCCCCAACGCATGGATCAGCTGGAGCAGCACGTACCCTGCAAACGGACACTGCGCAGCTGGCTCTTCTGCTTGCGGGGAGTGAGAGGGGGAGCGATGGCTGTCCGAAGACACAGCTCGAGCTGGAGCGAGGCGGCGTCCGGTGTGTGCGGCTGGCGGCACGCGTGTGTGCAGCCGCATCGCGAATCGCATCGTCCTGTGGACGCGGGTTGTGTGTGTGGAAAAGGCACAAGTGTGAGAGCGGGGTCGCAGCGACAGTGGTCCACAGCTCCACTCACTCCTGCTGGTGGTCCACTTAGCAGCATCATTGCATTCATCACTTCCCATCAGTCTCCACCACCAGATGATTACGCGGACGATTACTGGCGACGGGCAGGCCTGCCCGAAGGGTCGGCGACCCACAACACACAGGATCAAGAGTGCCACCTTCACAAGGATGCCATAGCCAAAGGTCGTCAGCGATCGTCAGCGGCAAATCATGAATCATCGTCAGCCAAGCGTCAACAAGAAGATAAATCCAAGACGGGATCAGGAGCGACAGATATGGGACAGATAAGAATTTGTCAGGAAGTTCCTGGTCCTCTCTCCAGCATGAGCTCTCATTCCACAATGTTGTAGTACCCCCGACACCCTCAGACTGCCACGGCCCCATTTGCCCAGAAGCATACCCCAATCGCTCCTGGCTCTCCTGCACTGCACCTCTGCCTTGCCACCTTATTTCAACCCAGGGACGAAAATGTGCTCCGCGACACTCCCCCACCCCACCACCGCCACTCCCTCACAGCATGCTATCCCCGATGGCCAGCCGAAAGTCATCAAACGACTCGTTCACGTCGAGCAGCCCCGTCGCCACGAGGCGCTGGCGCTCCCGCAGCTCCTCCAACAGGGCAAGCGACTCGGGGCCCAGCTGACCGCCGGGTTGGCCCAGGTGCACCGGCTCGTCCGCCTCCACCGCCTCCTTGAGCACCTGCTTGGGCACAGGGGCAAGATATCAGTGTTGAGTGATTGCTGGAGCCCAGTGCTGCGGCCTGTGGAGCACTGCCGCTCCAGGTCAGGCCATCCCCTATCCTCTACCCACCTCGATGTGGCTCTTCTCCTCCCCGCCCTCAAACAGCGAGCGCCAGTAGTGCTGCTCCGCCTTGGGCAGCATCACGTGTAGCGTCGTCGTCGCCGCGCCAGCCGCACCCGCCGCACCCGCCGCGTCCTGCTCGAGCACCCAGACGGCCTCGGACGGCTTGACGCGGCGCGTGAGCGGCCCGTCGAGCACGCGGCCGGCCCAGGAGAGGGACACGGTGAGGCGCTGCGCCACCACGTCACAGCGCACCTCGCCCTTCCTCGTGCCTGCGGAGAGGACCACGGTGTGCCGCAACAACGCAGTGCCACAGCCACACTCAGCGAATGTCGTCGAGAGCCCCGCGCACTTGCTAACAACGCTATAAAACTCGGGCTCACCGCGAGGCAGGGCGAGCCAGACGTCGACAAAGTCCGATCCCTGCGACCAATTGAGCTTGGCCCCGAGCTCCTGCGCCAGCCACTCGCCATGCGCCGCCCTCTGCTCCATCGTGGGGCCAGACGCATACACGACCCGGATGCCGTCCGAGTCGAAGCCAGCTTCATCCACCAGCTCTGCTGCCTCCTCGCTCACCCTCGCACTGCCCCCTGCGGCCTTGCCAGCGCCGTGCTGCGACTGCTGCTGCTGCTTGCAGTGCGATTGTGAGCTGGAGTCCTGAGCCGAAGTCGGTTCAGGGCTGCCGTTGGCGCTGAGTCGCTGCCAGCGGCTGGCGATGGGAGGCAGTCTGGGGACCGCGGCGCGGCGTGGGGCTGCGAGGGCGTGGTCGGTGATGGGTGGGGAGGGCAGGAGATGCGGCGCGCTGGCGCTGCTGGGCACGGCGGCGGATGCGGATGTGGGGCGGAGGGCGGCGGAGGGCGCGGCGGTGGTCTTGGCGCCGTCGGCGCTGCAGCGCTGCGCGGGTGTGGGCGGCGCGTGGGGCGCGGGGTGCTGTGGGAGGCGAGGCGGGGAGCGCGGCAGTAGCGCTGCGGCCCACTCGGTACGCACGCGTGTCTCGAGCTGGAGGAGCTCCTTGGACTTGAGCGTGCTGAACCACCCTATGCGAGGAGCCTGCGCAACAGCGTGGGAAGAGCGTCGCGCAAGGCCGGTGTGAGCGATCGGCCAGCCACCGCCATGATTATGCTGCAGGTCAAGAGCGAGGGAGCAAGGCGGCGCACCTTTGTGGGCTCGAGGCGTCCGGCGCGCCGCGCCCGCTCCAGAGCCCCCAGTAACACGCATCGCCCCGCGTCGTGCAGCGGACCAAGCAGGCGCAGGCACTCGGCGTGCGCTTCACCGCCCACAGCTGTCGGCGCCGGCGCTGCCGCAGCAACCCTCTGGGCACTCGCGCTTACACTTCCACAGCCACCCCTGGCCCCGCCGTCGCTGGCCGAGGAATGGCGGCGCGAGGGCACGGCAGCCTCGACCGGGGGCGTGGCGGGAGCTGTGGGCGGGTGCAGCAGCCCTTCTGACGAGGACGGCGCACTGGCCCCTGCCGCAGCAGGGCAAGGCTTGCCCAGCGCGGACGCCGCCACTCGATCCTTGTCGTAGTGCCGCAGCAGCGTGTGCAGCTCGCACAGCAGCCCGTCCGTCGACACGAGCTCCAAAAAGTCCGCGCCATTGCACGCATCGAGCAGCTGCGCCAGTTTGTCCAGCGCGCGCAGCGCAGCCTCCATCCACCTGACGTTCGCGCGGCGATGTTGGCGCCCCTCCCCAGCACCGCCCCAAACCGCTCCCGCCGCGCCTCCATCACCCACAGCCCCCAACGGCACGGCCATCGCCCCCCCAGGTGCCCCAGCAGCACCCGCAGCACTGCCAGGCCTGCTGACAGCCCCCGCTGCACCGCTTGCCGGGGCCACCGCTGCCACAGAGCCCGGCAGCAGCAGCGTCCCCGTCGCTCCAGAGTCCCGCAGCCCATGCAGCGCTGTGCCCAGCAGCCCATGCACCAAGCCCTCGTCCACCATCTCCTGCAGCGACGCGTGGCTGCCCACGGCCATGCACGCCAGGGCGCGCTGCGCTGCTGCGAGGACGGAACGGTCGGCGTGGCCAAAGCGCTGCGCCACGCTGTGCAGCAGCTCCAGGGCGCCGTGACCGTCCAGTTCCTTGGCCGCGTGCCTGCGTGGGTGGTATGGACGGCAGTGTGTGTGTGTAGAGCTTGCGAACGGGGCTTCAGGCCGCATCAACCAAGACAGCACGGATCAGCAGCGAGGGGAGACTAGGCACACAAGCCCAGGCCAGGTCAGCAGACACAGTCATACTAAGGCACACAGGCGCTGCATTCTGCCAAGGGTGCAATGCGTTGTGCTGCATAGCTCCTGATGCTGACCGGCACAAACAGAGCCTGCAGGCACGCTGCTGCGCATGGCAAGCTGCAGGATCTCAACACGTCCTCATCAGCCGCGGGACAGGGCATGGTTTCCGCACCGCTCGCCCCCAGGACTGACTCACCTGCTCGAGTGTGCGGCACACGCCAGCAGCTCCACCCACGCCTGCAGCATCGACGCCGCCCTCCCGCCGCCCACACCTACACCACCGCTGCCACAAGCCGCCCCCGCACCCTCCCTGCTAACAGCCCCCGAGCTCAACGACGGCACCAACGCCCTCCCCGACATGGTGCGGTTCAGGCTCGCGCCGGCAGCAGCAGCTGCGCCCGAGTCCGCGTTGGACGCGCTCGCACGCGCGGCGCGAGCGGCGGCGAGGGACGAAGCAGAGGGCGGAGGGCAGGGGTCAGCGGCACGCTTGCCGCGGCCAAAGCCCCGCACCTGTCCGTCCCATCCCACCTCGGGCTGCACACACTCCGGGCTTCGGTCCACGAGCATGCGCAGCTGCTGCACCATCATCCGCAGCAGCGGCGCCGGCTGCTGAGCCTGCGCCCTCTGCTGCTGCTGTGAGTGTCCGTTGCTGGGTTCGCCGCGTGGGGGGGAGGGTGGCGCGGACGCGCCCCCACCGTGGCTGCTGCGGCGGCCCGCAGCATTGACGCCACTGGCGGCGTCATGGTAGGTGGGGAAGGCCTCCAGCGCGAGCAGGCCAGGGTTGGACTGGATGAGCTGCTGCATGCAGCGGGCCGCCTCATGCGCCAAGTAGCAGCACGGCGCACGGTCCTGTGCTGCTGCTGCCGCCGCCGCTGCGCCAAACACGACCCCGCCCTCACCCTCGCCCTCACC
>QAXK01003500.1:0-11768 GCA_004335735.1 Chlorella sp. KRBP | reverse complement strand
TGCTGCTGCTGCTGTCTTCTGCCCCACAGGCCCAGCAGGCCGGCCATGATGCCTCTGCCAAGGCACAGCAGGCTGCTGATGACGTGCGCACCTCCTGAACACACTCAATGTTGTGTTTGTTGACACACAGCTGTAGGCCAGCCCTGTCACTTCACAGCCCTGTGCTGCTGCTGGCAAGGGGTTCATCTACAGTGATGAATCCTTGTGCTGTTGTGTGTTCTTTGCTGCATCTGTTCTGCTGCGAGCAGCCCGTGCTGGCCCGACCAAACACCCAGTGTTGCTGGGGTTGGCCGGACAAAGTACTTGGCGGTGCTTGCGTTGTGTCTGCCTGTGTTGCTGTTGACGGGTTGTTGTGTTGTAACTTGTACATACTGCATGCGTGGGGTGAATGGCGCTGGTCCAAAGGCATGGCAAACACACACCCTGCCAGCTGTAGCAAGGCTGCTGCTGCATATATGACTCAGTAGGCACAACTGTTTCCCGCCACAATGGGATTGGCTCCCTTTGTCCCTGGCAATGCCATACCATGGCACTGAGTGTTAGACAGTGGTTGCAAGTCTCCCTGACAGTGACGGTATTGCACTGATTTGGACGACTGCAGGCATCCACTGCACTCTCTCTCGTGCATCCATGGTGTGTCCCCAAGCCTAATGAGTGTGTGCAGCACACAACCTGACCCATTTTGCAGTTTGTCCAGCAATGGATACGACCGTCTGGCTGTATTGTCATACGAAGCAGTCAGACACTCAGGTTACACTTACAGCAGGCAGCTGTAGCCACACCGCCAGAGTCTATGGGGGATGGCCAGATTACAATGCCCATGCCCTGTGCAGCTTGCTGCTGCGGAGGAAGAAACACCGCAAGATCCAGATGAGCTGTTGCAGGTCGCAACATATATAGATATATAGATCGCAACATAGATATCCCACATCCGTGTCAGCATCCCACGTCCATGTCAGAGGATTGGACACTGTTGCCGCAAACCTTGTGCATGCCCCTACAGCTGCCACCAACCCCTTGTGCAGGGCAGGCGGTTGCCGTCTAGGGCATGCAGTTGCAGGGCCGGCATGCCCTTCAAAGTTTCTTGGCAATGCCTACATCAGTTGAGCGCATTACAAACAACGCCATCCAGTTCGTAACGTTGCTGTAGCCATGCTGCAGCCCAACAAAGAGGCATTGCATTGGTCGCTGCAACAGCGCTGCACACATCACCATGATAACGAATGGGTGATGACAGGTCTGTAAAACAGTAGACAGCAGGTGACTGTGCCTGTCTGGGCAATCGCGATTCTGATCGGTGACACCGAAGAAAGGGTCGTCAGTGCCCACATCCCATTATCAGCTGTGTACTGGCCCAGTCAGAAGATGCTGTCAACCAGGGCAGGAGAAACACATCATGCACCAGTGGTGCAGCTGCAGGTTCCACACCCGGCCACGGTGGCCATCGTTCTCTCTCCAAAACCGGGTTCATCACTGGTGTGTCTATCAGCAGCTCAGCTTGCCACCACAAGAGACTCCGGTGTAAAAACGTGGCAGGAGCCACTCTGGTGTCACTTCGGGTGTCACTTGGGATGTCACTTGGGATGTCACTTGGGATGTCACTTGGGATGTCACTTCGGGTGTCACTTCGGGTGTTACTCAACCACCAGGTCTGTGACCGGCCTGTCTGTCAACAGCTGGCAGGTGGACACATCCACGCTGTAGCGCCAGAAGAAGGGGCTGTTGGCGCGGCTGCGGTTGCCTGCAGGCGCCTTGCGCACCTTGCTGAGCTTGAACTCGCCTGCAACACATGATGTTCAACACGCATAATTTGCAGCAGCATCATATGCATTGGCAGGATGTATAAGAGGTTGGAGTGTTCAGAAAATCAGGATGCGCATCTGTGCTTGCTCTTTCCTCCCACAGCCCCGATTGTGGGTGGTCGTGCGCACAGGTGCTGCTGAAACACAGGTGGGTGGCATTGTGAGACAGCTCACACATGGCTGCTCATTTCATTCAGACACACTGGCCTGTTGAGGCACTGCTTGCATGCCTGACCTCTCCATGAAAGCAACTTCCACCCTCAACACATTGCCATGTTCGCGGCACATGCACCCCACCTACCTTGCACTGCGCGCATGGGCCAGTGCTCGTGGCTGAGCCCCCGTAGCAGCTCGTAGCTCAGCTGGTAGTCGGGCGGCAGGTGGACCGGCTGGCCTGCGGTCTTGGCAAGCTCCCTGAGGTCTTTGGCCGAGTAGAAGCGCAGCAGCTCAACCCACCAGTCGCCTGCACACGCAGCGACGCAGTCAGTCACAGCATCAGCATCCCAGCATCAGCATCCCAGCATCAGCATCCCAGCATCAGCAGCCTCAGTGCCAGCAGCAGCATCACAGCAGCAGAACGAGTCGGCAGCAAGACGAGTCAGCACCAGCAACAGGACGCATGTCATGTGTGTGCACCAGTGTTGGACTGTGCTGTGGAGTGAACAGTGCAGGGCCCTGGGCTTGTGGGCGCAGCGGCAGAAACTGCGGCTATGAGTAGGCAAGGCAATCATTGCCTGCATGCTCCCAGCTTCTCCCTCGTGCACCTGATACCCGCATCCTTGCAAAATGGCCTGGCACGTCGTTTGCTGTCGCACATTGCACTTCCAGTAGACAGTAGGCGAAGAAGAGCAGGCCCTGAGTGACTCGTAATGTGCCCATGCAGTACAATATTGACAACACCTTTCCTCGTACCTGACGGCAGCCTGTAGAAAGCCACAGGCTCGCCAATGAACACGCCGCCGCTGCTGCTGCTGCTGCTGCCATTGCTGCCACAGCCGCCGCTGCTGCTGCTGCCGCCTGCCACAATGACACACCTGCTGCGTTCCTTGGTGCTGAGGGTGGCGTGGGCCCAAGGGACCTGCAGCAGTACAACAGCAAGCCATCGGAGCAAGCCATGCATTGTTTTGAGGCGTGTTGGTGCAAACGAGCACGCAGTCGAAAGCATTGTCGGGTTTGGGGGCTGAACACATTGTGTGCATGTCACAAAGCAGCATCACTACCATCAAATGCAAGGTACTTGGCCCAGACTGAGCATTCGCCTCGCCAGCTGTGCAGAGCACATGGAAAGCAGCAAGCTATACGCAGTGCACACCTCTGGTGCCAGCGTGCCAGTGCAGGCCTGCTAGCTGTGCGTAAAAGCGCGTCTAAACACACCCCACTGGGACCCAGGACCTGGCAGGTTCATCAGGCCACACAACGAGCTGAAGTGCAGATATACAGCACTGTATGCCACAACCTTGCACCAAGGCTGCAGCCCTGGACTTGGGATAGGACTGCACCAGAAGCCTTGACTGGGTCTGCCCTTCAGGCCCCCCTGCCCAACAGGCCTGCCTGCCCATCAGGCCCCTGCGCCCTCACCTGCACCTGGTCTGCGAATGTGAGCCTGCTGCTGGGCTTGAGGCCGTGGTGGGCCTTGGCTGTGCTGCCCCTGGGGGCCTTCTGCAGCAGCTTCAGGGGTACCATCTGCATGCAGGGTCAAAAGCCAATTTTGTTTTCTAAATTTTGAACGGAAAACTGGTATACTTTTTTTTGCGGGAGAGTCTAGAAATAATAACCAAAATCATCTTTTCTTTATTTGATATGCGAAAGAAAAACAAAGGCATAGACAGATGGGTACAAACAGCAGCAGCAGCAGCCGCAACAGGAGCTTACAACAGGAGCTTACACCATGGCATGCGGGGTCAGGGCACAGACACATGGGTACAAACAGCAGCAGCAGCAGCAGCAACAGGAGCTTACAACAGGAGCTTACACCATGGCATGCAGGGTCAAGGCATGGACAGATGGGTACAAACAGCAGCAGCAGCAGCAAGAGTAGCGGCAGCAACAACAACAGGAGCTTACACCATGGCACGCAGCAGAGTCAGGAGCGTCACCTGCAGGCACATGCAGGCACACGCATACGTACATGCATGCATGCATGCATATGGAGGCAAACCTGGGTGCTGACTGAGCCACATCGCCGCACTGTCCGTCTCGCAATGCACGACCGCGCTCGATGAAAGTTACTATGGTGGGTCTCCATGCCCCATGGCCCTGACTGTGCTGGCAGTTTGATTGCTGCACACCCACACAACCCCACGTCGTCCAGTTGTGGCCAGACCATCCCCTCACCTCCTCCCGGCCCTGAGACAGCTGTGCCAGCCGCGCCCCCAAGTGCTTCGACATCGCCGCACCCCTTGCTGCCACACCCACAGTCGGCATGCCCGTCAGGTCTAGCTGACCCTGCTGCTGCTTGTGCTGGGGGTCGTCCGGGGTGTGCATCCAACTCACAGCACCACCAGAGGTCTCCTCATCCTCACCCTGCTGCTGCTGCTGCTGTCTGCAGCCAGTGCCCACGTTGACCGCCGCATCAGCAGCCTCAGTCTCTTGCCCTTGAGCTTCCATGCCTTCCAAGCCCTGCTGCGGCTTCTGCTGCTGCAGCTGTGGTGGAATGAATGTCGCGCCCTGCCCAGACAAAGGCCCGCCGCCGCCGCCGCTGCTGCCGCCAGCAGCAGCCTTTGACCTGGCTGCTGCTGCTAGGGCCCTCTGCAGTGCTGTCGTCAGCCCGTCCTCACTGCTGCTGCTGGTGCTGCTGGTGGTGCTGCTGTCCCCGCATGCCTGCATCAAGATGCCACCAGCCTGGACCCTGAGTGGAACTCTGTGTGAGGCTGTGCTGAGCTCAGTGCCACCTGTGCAGCAGCTGCTGGTCACGGAGTGGCGACGGCCTGCACCGCCACCTGCTGCTGCTGCTGCGTCTGCACTCTCAGGCGCACCAGAGCAAGGTCCCTCCTGCTGCTGCGCCTGCTGCTGCTGCTGTCGCCTCCTCAGGTCCTGCAGGAAGGCATCGGCTGGAGCAGGCTGCTGCCGCTGCTGCGGTCGCTGCTTCGCCTGTTTGAGCACGGTCGGCTTCTGGGCGCGCTGCTGCTGCTGCTGCTGCTGCTGCAGGTCCCTCAGCAGCTGCTCCGCAGGTAGGAAGGCTGCAACAGCTGGCTGCTGCTTGTGTGCACCTCCAAACACACTATCAACGCCATCGCACCCATCCTCACCCGCAGCGGTGTCAGGCAGGTCAGCAGCACCAGCAGCGGGTGATGCTGCCGTGCGACGCTGCGAGCTGCAGCCCTGCACTGAGTCATCGTCATCTTCAGTCCCTTTGGAATCAGGGAAGTCACCCGCGCCAGCACCCAAGCTCCCCTCTGCTGGCCACATCCCGACGTCGTGCCCGCCTGCCAGCTGGCCAGCATGTGAGGCTGTAGCTAGGCCTGCTGGAGCTGAGGCTGGCACTGGCGCTACTGAAGCAGGCCCTGCCCTTGTTAGGATAGGGTGGTCCCCAGGGTAGAATGGCTTCTGTGCTGGGCGACCACCACCACCACCACCACGCTCACCACTAGCAGCAGAAGCAGCAGTAGCAGCAGCGCCAGGTCCCGCCACAGTGCTGGCTGTGTCGACAGGCCTGGGGCACTTGCGCCGTGTCACAAACTGGCTGCCCTCACTTGGCGGCGTGACAAAAGCAGCCCTGCCGTCTGATGCAAGCATACCGCCCTGCTGCCGCTGTTGCTGGAGGTTGTGGCGGCGCTGCATCAGGGCAGCGGCTGTGGCAGCAGTAGCAGCCGTCCCACGCACGGCACCAGCAGCAGCACTGCGCTGCTTCAGGCTCAGCCTGCTCCCGCCCCCGCTGCTTCTGCTGCTGCTTCCAGCGCCGCGTGCACTGATGCCGGCAGTGCTGTTGCTGCCGCTGTCAGCAGTGTCGCTGCAGGGCGCAGCTGGGCTCCAGCTGGCATCGTCTGCTGGAGAATCCCCCCCGTCTCCGTCACTGTCTGTTGGGCACTGCGTCTCACCTTGTGAGGTCTCAGGTCCCTCACTCTCGTCCAGGTCCTCTGCTGGTCCCTGAAGACCAGGCCCTGCTCCAGTGCTGCCCCATTGAGTGACGTGTGCCGCACCGCCAGACTGCTGCTGCTGCTGCTGCGGCTGGGACACTGAGTGAGGAGGCGTGACCTGCCAGCTGCGCAGCCGGTCACTGCACTCACTCATGGAGAAGTTCAGCCTCGCCACTGGCAAGCTGACCTGGCTGCTGCGCCCGGTTGCCAGTGAGAGACCAGACTGGCCGGAAACCTTGGATGCTCCTGCTGCTGCTGCTGCTGATGGCGGCGTCGTACGGCGGTCTGCTGTGACGTCTGTTGCTGAGTAGTAAGCGGCATAATCCTCATCGTCAACGAAGCCTCCACCTACAGCAGCAGCCTGTTGGCTTGAGCTGCGACTACTGCCGCCAGCACCAGCAGCGGTGCCAGAGTAACTGCCAGAGTGCAGGCTGCTGCCACTGCAGCTGTGAGGGCTAGCATCATCGGGCTGCGCTCTGCACCCTGCTGGTGTATCCTGCTGCTGCTGCTGGCGCCTGCTGCTGTGGTGTGAGCCTTGTGCGGCAGCACGAGCACATGCAGGCTCAGCTTTCTGATACTCAGAGGCCTCAGCACACCTGCCCTGCACCACATCGCCCATGCAGCCCTGGTCCTCCAAACTGCAGTCGCTATCAGCCAGGCTGCAGTCGCTGTCCTGCAGCTCTGCCAGGTCAGCAGGGTTTGGCGGGCTGGCATCCGACGCCAAAACCCTGCCAGCCTGGCGCCTGTACCCGTCCCTGCGCCTCAGCCGCACAAACCCCAGTGACCCTGTGCTTGGGCCAACACTGCCCGCAGCAGTACCTCTGCTGCTGCTGCTGCTGCCCGGCTGGGCCCTGTCGCAGCGGCCCCTTCCAGCAGACGGGCCTGCCTCAGCTCCCAGTACTTCCTGGGTTGTTGCTGCGGCTGCTGCAGCTGCTGACAGCGACTGCCCAGCAGCACCCTGTGGTGTCATGTGAGAACGCTGCGCATCACACCCCTGGGCATGCCTGCTGTTGGTGGCAGCGCATGCTGCTGCAGCCTGCTGCCGGCGCTGCTTGTCCATGAAGTGCGCCAGGCTGTCTGGGGTCTTGCAGGGCGGGGCAAACATGCCCCTGCTGCCGCCTGCGTTGCCCCCTACACCACCAGTGGCACACCCGTCATCATACTGGGTCTCCGGGATCAGCATGTACTGCTCCTGCTCTTGCTGCTGCCGCTGACCAGCACTTTGGTTCAAGCCGGAATGCGCAGCGGCACCACCCTGGAGGGCTTGTCCAACGCTGCATACGCCCAGCGCTGCCGCTGCTGGGGCAGATGGCGCACAGTGTGGCTGCCCTGCATGTGCTGCAGGCATCGGTGCGTCCGCGTGTGGTGTAGGGTGTGGTGCTGCTGCACTAGGGCCCAGCACACCATCTGGCTGCAGCTCCGAGCCCGCCAGGTGATCCTGCCAGCACTGCTCCAGGCTGGGGGAGCTGTCACCCAGCTGTGGCTGCTGCTGCATGGGCAGGAAGCTGCGCATGCAGGGGCTTGTCTGCTGCTGTTGCCGCAGCAGCTGCTGCTGCTGCTGGGAGCCTGCCTGTCTGTGAAACTCGAAACATGGCTCCTGTGATGCCTGGGGGCCTGCAGGAGCTGCCAACGTAGCAGCAGCCTCTGCTGCAACATCACCATCAGCAGCAGCAGCCGCTGCAGCTGCTGCGTCAGCTGCAGCAGGCCCCATACAAGCTGAGCTGCGCTGTGCCTTGTGCTCCACCTGCCCTGGAGACTCTGGGTCAGGCAGAAGCTGGTGCTGCTGATGCTGCTGATGCTGGTGGTGGTGATACTGCTGCTGCTGCTTTGGTGGCATCTGTGACAGGTGTAACGGGCTGCAGGGACCCTGGCTGACGCTGTGCTCACTGTGCGGAGAGTCACTGCCAAGCAGCAGGAAGTTTGCTGGCCACTCCTGCACGCTAGTGGACAGCTGCCTGTGGACTATCGCATCACAGGTTGCACTGCTGTCAGCAGCAGCGGCCTGTTCTGATGTTGTGGCCGGTGGTCGGGCAGCAGCTGCCAGGGTCTCAGAGGTCGTGGGCGAGGTTGCCTGCTCGTGCTGCAGGATGACCCCATGGCCTGGGTGCCGCTCTGGCTGATCCAGATGCTGTTGCTCCTGCTGCTGCTGTTTCTCCTGCTGATGCGTGTCCTGCTGCTGCTGATGATGATGTGGCTGCTGCTGAGGTCCCACAGGTCCTTGTGGCTGCTGCTGCCTTGTCTGCGTGCGCCTGGGGGGCGCAGGGGATGCCTTCAGAGCATCAATGGCATCATCCTTGTAATCCTGCTCGGGCACTGGCCAGCCTGCTGCTGCACTGGCCAGCAGCCATTCATAGCTGACGATATGCACGCCCCATTGCAGGGCACAATGGTACCTGCAGGAAGCACCACACGGTGCACACAGTCAGCATTGACTTGCAGGATGCCAGCATTGTGTTGAGGGCAGCAGTAGTACAGACTCTGTAACCGACTGAAGACCTCAGTTATCATGCAGTTCTGCTGATAGCTGAAGCATATTAACAAACTTTGTTGAGCGATAAGTGCAGTCTGCCAGACATACACACCGTGCACGATTTGGTAATCTGCGCTGGGTTTTGCAGTACGCTGGTGTGTGCTGACATGTCAGCACAGACCCAGTACTTACTTGGGTGTTGCAAAGCAGTCAATCAAGCGTTTACAAACCTGCAGTAGCAATGATTGACAAACTTCTCAACTAGTTGAACTGTCAATGCAGCAGATGTAAGCCAGTTGCGGTTTGCTGTAGTGCACCCACCAGGTGTGTTGTCAGCCCCTGCACGAGTTCACCAGAATAAAGAGCTCCAAGGTCTGCAGCTAGCTGCTTTATCTGATTCTTAGCAGCGCCCTTGAACCCAGACGATGTGACGACAAGCTGTTTCGGTTGGGGCTGCTGGTGCTGCAGTTGCTTTGTGTTGAGACATGCTGCTGTCACTGTGTGCAGTGGTTGCAGTGTGTTGGAAACGTCTGCAAGGGCGTGGTAGGAACGATTTTTGTCTGTTTCATTCATGTTGAGGTGAACTGTGTGGCGAAGTGGCAAATGCTGTAGCTGCTCCCTGCCATGGCATGCAGCAGGAGTGCCTGCTAGACCGGGTGAAGGATTATATGACCGGTTCAACCGAATTTCTTTCCTAGCATGCAGTTGTCCGCGGAGCTGAGAGCCAGGGCTTGTGTTGAGTGCCAGGCATGCGGAAAGTTCAAACCGGTTGTTGACAACGGTGACCCCAACGTCTGACGCCACCCTTGCAGTGAAAGCCAAGATCCTGCAGCTTTATCCACGAACAAAGCCTATTTTCTGTTCCTTACAAAGAAAGAAGTCGTCGTTGCATCCGCTGTAGGCAACCGTAGTCCCCAGCACACCCCAGCACACCCCAGCACAATGTGGACTACACACCCTGGCCTTGGGTTGGGTTGGGTGTCAGTGTGAACTATGAAAAGCAGTACAAAAATACCGGTTCAACCAGGCTTCCAGCTTGCTGGCTGTTGTGCCAAGACGTGCGACCGCTGCTTGCCAGCAACTGTCCTGCAGCAGCATCCCACATGAATGCTGCTCACAGGCTGATGATCGGGGGGCATTCGAAAACTACTGTGGCTACAGCAGGGTCAGTCACCTTGTTCCAACACCCCTCCCATTACACCAAGTTGACGCACAAGCACAACATGCTGAACACCCCGCTTGGCAGCAGCGCTGCTAGCATCAGCACCAGTGTGCAGTCACATGTTGGCCGCAGCTTCAGGAGCCAAGGGCAGTACATGAATTGTATTGCAAAAAAGATACGGACAGTCAAACGCACGGCCCCAACACCCTTTTCTTTTACATGTACGTTGCCACAGAGGTGCTCAGGCACATCCACCACACAAAGCACGTGTACATCCTGCAGGGAGGCACCAACGTCCACGGTCACCCTCACACTGAGCATCACACATGAACCCATGTCGCTTCGTCCAATGCCCAGCAAACACCTGCCCGTCAAGGGGCCCTTGCCAGCCCAGGGACTGCACATCCCGAACGCACTGTCTGATGTGCTTTGCCTGCTACAGCCTCAGCCTGCTGCGCAGCAGCTGCTCCAGACGTCGGTAGTCGTAACTCTCCCCAACCTTGACCCGCCCCACCTTGAACCCCCCCAGCGCCTCGCCCACCTCTGACTGCCTCAAGGCCACAACATCCCATCCCCGCTGTCGCAGACCCTCAACTTTGGCCAGCGCTATACCTTGGCAATCCCGGCACACAAAACCGCCGGATGGCGCAGAGAACCGGTTGCGCATCAGCTGCTGGAGGCCAACATGCGCCTCCATCCAGAACACGGCAGTGAAGGGCGAGGGTGGTGCAGCGTCAAGGGGTGCTGTCAGCCCGGTGCCACCAGTACTGAAGGGACTGTTGCCCTTGAGCTTGCTGGGGGATGGTTTGAGCCCAGACACAGCACCTGCCCAACGAGCACCAGCAAAACCAGCAACAGCAGCAGCAGCAGCAGCAGCGCCACGCGTAGCCAACTTAGTAAAGCTGGTGTGCCACATACAGCATTTAGTGCCTGCAGTTGCACTCAATCTGCACTGTAGGATTGACACATGCTGGTGTGGCCCTGTGGGACCCCACGCTGCAAGCTGTGTTGCACTCGTCCAACATGATCACTGTTACATGGTCAGGTTGAACCGGACACCCCTTATGGAGCCAAACAAGGCCCATGGGGTACCGGAGTCATAGAACACATCGGGATGCACGTCATAGTACTCATCACACACTAGTACTGCAGCACTGTGCAGCCTAGGCCATGTGTCCCCTTGCCCCCACACCTTTCCCATCAAATGCCAGAGCAACAGCCGTTGGTCCAAATCCCCAGTGCCTTGCCCCTCCTCCTACAGGGCCCTGCTAGAACCTCGTGCCCTGCCCCCTCAACACATGCATTTCAAACCCCAGCAACACACTTGCTTTACATGCCTGCCCCCTGCCCTGTGCCAACCTGTGACTCCCCCTTTGGACTCAAAGTTGCAACAACATTATCAACACACTACTGCAGTGCACGCTTCCACCTTTTGACACACCTGTTGCAGCCTGCAGGCCGCTGTGGCCGTCGTCCTCAATGAAGACTGCAGCCCTCAAGGTGGGCAGCACCAGGTCAGCATCTGAACCCTGCTGGGTGGGCAGCTGCATGCGCCGGTACAGCACATGAGACACCTGCAGATGCACGCCCCGGCAGATCGGGTGGAGAAACGCACAGCAGCAAGTGCAGCAGGTATGCCAAGGGTACATCAGCATCGGGGGGAAAACAGCAGGAGGAGCAGCGCTAGCACCTAACAGACGTGACAGGTGTGGCGTGACTGAGTGGGTGGAAGCAGCTGTGTGTGCCTGAGCAGGTGGTAAAGCTGGCTGTGTTGCAACCTCAGCAAACACCCGCCCTGACACGCACAAACCAGGCACCTGTGACAGACGACACGGCTGCAGATGTGCACTCAGTGCGCAGTGCAGTTTCAAACATTGGGTTCAGTAAGGGGTCTACCCATCCCTGCGCATTGCAGTTTCACGTGGCAGCCTGGCCCCCCTGATCTTTCAAGGAACCAGCCCGCATGACTCATGTGACACGAGTCATGTGACATGAGCTCACCTGATTGACTGCTTGCTGGTGGCGATCCAGCAGCTCATCAGCACGCCACCTAAACAGCACAGCACGACGCAGCCACAGCTCAGCACGGCACATTAAGAGCGCATCATGGTGCAGCACAGCATAGAGTGACAAAATCCAGCAACAATGTGTCAAATGCATGCAGCCGGGTGCTCGTCCCAACACCATACATATGCATGCTCGTCCCAGCACAATGCAGCATGGTGCACAGCACTTTCAGGCACAGCATGGCACAGCAC
>QAXK01003499.1:0-7500 GCA_004335735.1 Chlorella sp. KRBP | reverse complement strand
CCCTCCGAGCGCTTCACCTTCCAGAACTTCATGGACGGCGCCGTGGCGCGGCTGGTGCGCAAGCCGGTGCAGGTTGCCTTCATGATGGACAAGCTCAAGGTGAGGGCTTGGGGCTAGGGCTTTGGTCAGGGCGCATGGCCCTGCTGCAGCGATGGCTGCTTTCTGTGTAGCTGCTGTGGGGGCTCGTGTGGCTGCGAGGTGAGGGAAAGCCCGCCCTGCAGCTGAAGGGAGGCAGATCATGCCAGGCGCTTGTGAGGACGTGCATGGGTCTTCCTGAGGCTTTTAGGGTTGCCGCATGGTGGTGCGTGGTGCAGGTGAACCTGGACATTGACGCGGCGCTCAACACCATGCACGACTTTTTCGCGCGGCTGGTGCGCGAGATGCACGAGCGCTACGCCCGCGGGTGAGCTGCAGCGCGCATGCGTTAGGATTCAGGTACCTTAGGGCTTTGCATGGACGACGCCCGCGTCACCCTTGTTGTCTTGACGGGGCCAAGGGGCTGCGACGCAAAGTCGTCGTTGGGGGCAGGGGGCCGCCTCCCTCATGTGCCCTAAGCCCTAATCGTGACGTAAACCCTGACCCATGTGCAGGGATGACGTGGCAGTGCCGGCCGAGCCGCTCGACGTGCAGCTGGAGGCGCTGCAGCTGTGGCACGGCGCGCTCGCCGCGCAGGTAAGTGCTGGCTGCTGGCCCGTGCAAATGCCAAAAATCAGTTCTGCATGCAGGCAGCTCTCCAATGTCGCACACGCGGGAGGTTAAGCATTAGGGGGCCCCACGACTGGGGAGCGGCATCAGGACTTTTTGTCTTTGGCCCGCGTGCCTGAATGCTGCGAGACATCTGATACGCCCTGTAGTGGGCCCCGGCCCCGTCGAGGCGCCCAAACAGATGCAAATATCGACGCGCACACAAGCTGCCTGACCAGGAGGCCCTGTCTTCCTCATCCACATCCGTTCTGATCCGTTTGCGCCTGCGTGCGTGCCGCAGCTGAGGAGCTTCAAGTCGCGCTTCAAGGCGGCCAGCTGCAGCCTGGTGGTGGCGGCGGATCGCGAGGTGTGCGTGCTTAGGGCTTGGGCTAGGGCCTGGCTAGCATGCATGGAGGTTTGCGTTGCCGCCACTGCTACTTCTGATGCTTTCAAGCGTGCGCGTCGCCTGACCCCCTAAACCTAACCCTAACCTGGGACCGTTGTTGGATCCTAACCCTAACCCTGCAGGAGTTCCAGTTTGGCGCGGAGAATGTGGCGTACGATGGACCCATGCGCATCCGGTAAGCCCTGGTTTAGGGCCTGGGCTGCCAGCCGCTCTCACGTGTCCCTTCTGCCGCAAAATGTTTTGCTGGCATGTGCACCCCTGCTCTCACATCTAATCCGCAGCTGCTCCAGGCAGCCCTTGCTTTGTTTCGTTTCGTTGCATGCCGCCGTCAGGCGTGCACAACTGCTTGGCACAGCGGGCAGGTCACACTGCGAACGACGCGAGACACGAGCGTGTCCAAACCCAGGCAGCCCTTGTGCTCTTAGTGAACTCTTATCGTGTCTCACTCTTTTTGCACTTTCAGGCTGCCCCTGGAGCTTCTCCTGGATCACGACCACGCGTGTGTGATTGACGTCAAGCTGCCGGGACGGGACGAGTACATGAGCGGAGTCACCACCATGCTGCAGGTGGGTTGGGCAAACCCTAAAGGGCATGCGCTTAGGGCACAGCTTGCCCATGGTTAGCCACCGACATTGTGTGAAGAAACTTCACAAGCCCATGCAAAAGCCTCGCGCAAGCCCTCAAGCCCTGAGCCCTAACGACCGCAAGACCTGCACGCAGGAGGTGATGGCGGGCCTGACGGCCGTTTCTGAACCCTCCCCGGAAGCGCCACCGCTCTCTGGAGGTGGAGGTGGTGGTAGTGGCGCGGGCACACGCACCAACAGCACCCACGGCTACAATGCCGACGGCAACTCCGGCGCTGCTGCTGCGGCGGCGGCGGCGGCGGCGGCGGCGGCGGCGGTGCTGAGTGGAGCAAGCAGCGGTGGTGGCAGTGCGGCGGCGGGTGGGGGTGGGGGTGGGGGTGGGAGCGGGGGTGGGAAGAGGGAGGGAGGGTCTGGGAGGGTGGGCGGGAGCAGCCACCACCACCACCACCAGGGAGGAGGCAGCAACGGCGGTGGTATCGCGAGTGACACTGCAGGTGAGCTGTTGTGCTTGTTGTTGTGATGATGAGGTGCACCGTGTCTCTTCCTCTTTCCAAGCCATTCCCTCACCCCTGTCCGTGGCGCGTGGCGCCATGCTCCACCTTCGTCACCTGGCTACCCGCCTGTCCATTGCGCTCCACCTTGATTTCACCTTCACCTTCACCTTCACCTTTCACCTTGCTTTACCATCAGGTGCCTTTCACCTTGCTTCGCTTCACGTTGCTACCCGCCTTTCCATTGCCGCGCCTCACAGCTTACCTCAAGCAGTGGAAGGACATGGTGGGGCGCACGGCGGCAGGGCTGCTGGCCAACCACGCGGCGCTCGCCAGCGACGTGCAGCAGGTGCAGCAACGGCAGCAGGAGGCGCTGCAGCAGCTGCAGCAGCAGCAGCAGGTGCGTGGTGGGGCGTCTTGCTTGAGGGCGCAGGTGTGTAATGGCTCGAAACGTAATGGCAGGAATCGTTGCAGCAGCAGCAGGTGCGTGGTGGGGCAAGGCCTCCGTGTTGGCACACCCAAGTTGCTGCGTGCGTACTCTCTTTACCTCCCGTTCACTCCCGTCTGTTCGAACGTCTGCAAACAGCCTGACAAGATGATAAAGCATGCTCAGCACGCGTCTGTGGAGTTTATGTCATCATCATCGTCATCATTGCATAGCGTTCTCGACAGGTGTCATGATGCTGCAACCGTCAAAAGATCGCCAGGCAGGCCGCTGTTTATGTGTGTACGTGTGTGTGTCGATACTTGCATCTGTTTGGGCGCCTTGGCGGGGCCGGAGCCCACTACCGGGCGTATCACCGTGTGTACGTGTTTGTGTCGTGCAGGCCGCTGGCAATGGGCCGGAGGGCGACGGCGAGGGGCAGGAGGAGGGCGAGGTGGACGAGTTTGCCGTCCTCCGTGTGCCTCCCCTCTCAGACCCCGTGGTGGGCCACCTGGTGGTGCGCAAGTGAGTGCGACTGGCTGCGTTCACACGTGCTCTTGGGCTGGCTAGAGACCGTTTTTTGTCTGTTGTGTGGGCCACACAAGCCCCACCACACACGCGCACAAGCACCACCACACACAGACACAAGCACTACCCATCGTGAACGCCATGCAATGATGATGATTATGACAAGCACCACCACACACAAAGGGTTGCATGGACTCGCTCACTGACGCTTGCAGGGTGGCAGTGTCCTTGCGCTTGGACGAGGAGCGCATGGGTGAGCTCCTTCAGGCCTCCCAGGGGGTGCCTAGTGAGGCCACGCCCAGCCTACTGGGCACGCTGCTGGGCTGCTACGGAGGTGCGTTGAGCTGCACATCTGGTGCAGCCATGCCTGGCAGGCAGATCATTATCAATACCTCAAGTCACTGTCAATGCCAATTATAATCAATGCCAATACCACATGGTGCGCCTGGCCTGGGCGTGCCACGTCATCATCATCTACGTTGTGTGGGGCGCTGTTGATGCCCAACAAGCCATCCAACCTGTGCAGCATGCGCTGTGAAGGCCGGTGAAGTGAATTGCTTGGCCGGATCGCCAACGATGACTGCGTGTGCCGACACCGCATGCTGCCTCCTTGGCGTTGTGCTGCCGCCTCTTGCCCGCAGACCTCTTCAGCGCTTCGTTGGACGTGGGGTGGCGGCCCGACCACAGCGCCGCGGCGGCGGAGGGGGCCATGCGACCGGCCTGCATGCTCACGGTGCGCATGCAAGAAGCAGCACGCTGCTCTCGTTCACTAGGTGCATCCACCAAACAGAAACTAAGCATGCGTGCATTGCTTACGTGCTTGGTCGGGCCATGCGACCTGCCTGCATGCTCACAGTGCGCACGCAAGAAGCAGCACGCTGCTCTGGCTCTCTAGGTGCATCCTAACAGAGGCACTAGTTGTGCATCTCTTGGCCTGACATGCGCCTTGGTGGTGCGGGGAGGCACTCGGTTCGGATGTCACATGTCGGTACCGCCGTGTACCGCCACGTGTACCGCCACCACGCGCGGCTTCCTCTGACTGTGGTGGCGCAGGTGGCAAACAACGAGGTGACGCGCGTGATGGCCAGCTTGGAGTCGCTCGCCTTCACCAGCACGCTCTCCCCCCGCCTGGCCATTTGGTGAGCGCCGCTGCCTTGCCCGCCACACCTTGTAGGGCCATACAGTAGTGTGTGTGTGTGTGTGTGGAGCTTAACGTCTGGCGTGTGGCCATCTCTGGCAAGCAGATGAGCACAGATGAGCATCTTTATGCACTTTTTGACCCGTGGGCTACCCCCAGCTCTCCTAGCGTTGTGAGGGCGGGGTGCCCTCTGCCTGGGCATGTAAAATGTGTGTTGCTGCCCAAGCTGCCTTGATGTCCGTGCTGCTGTTGCCTTGCAGTGCAGTGCGCCCAACTCGGTGGTGCACCAGCATCATGCCAAACGCGTGGTTCACAGCCTTGCCAGCTCACTCCTGCTACCTCATCCATCCTGCCCTCGCTGCTGCTGCTGCTGCCACCTTCTTGCCACCTTCCTGCAGCGTACTCAACTCGGTGGTGCACAGCATCATGCTGCGCTTCTACCCCAAGGGATCCTACCAGGTGAGCACACGGCCTGCATGCATGCACCCAGCTGACTGCACAGCAGGCGCAGCAGATACAGCAGGCGCACAGGCACGCAGGCACAGCAGGCACGCAGGCGCAGCAGGCGCAGTAGGCGCAGCAGATACAGCAGGCGCAGCAGGCGCAGCAGGAGCAGCAGGCGCAGCAGGCCCGCAATCACGTCCATTTAGCATGGCGTCTTACCTCCCTGCCGTGCTGACGCCGTTTCGGCGCTGCAAAAAGCGTGCAAAAAGCTGCTGGCCGTGACCTGATTACATGCACAACGTACTGTGTGCACGCGTCGCTGCAGGTCCGGTTCTGGCAGCGCGTGTTCAAGCAGCTGCACGAGTACCTGGGGCGTGACGCGTTGGACCTGCTGGTGTGCCTCTCGGCGCGCCTTGAGACCATCAAGGGGGACCCCTCGAGCCGCTTGCACCTGCAGCTGCTGGGCGACACGAGGGGGGGGCTGCTGAGTGGGCCTGCAGGCAGCGGAGGAGGAGGGGGAGGAGCAGGTGAGGCATGCGCGTTGTTGGAGTGAGGGATGCTCATCTTCTGTCTGCCTTTCTGTGCATTCGCACGCCACCGTCTCGGCACAGTGTATCCACAGCCCTCGTGCTTGCAGGGCAGTAACGTGTCCACTGTGTCATCCTGCCACTGCTGGCCCGTGTGCAGCACTGCAGGGCACCACCACCCGACCCGACCCAGCCGCAGCGTGTCCACTCACGCAATCAACCTCTGCTCACCCTGCTGCTGCTGGCCCGTACGCACTGCAGGGCACCACCCGACCCAGCCACAGCGGCTCCCACTTACGCGATCAACCTCTGCTCACCCTGCTGCTGCTTGGCCATATGCACTGCAGGGCACCACCACCACCACCAGCAACACCCGGCCCAGCCGCAGGCAGGCGCTGCGCCCGTGTACCTCCTCAACGAGATCAACCTGCTCACGCTGCTGGACAGCGTCAAGCTGCTCACCGGGGACGGCAGCACGAGCAACGACGGCAGCGGGGGCGGGGCCGCGTAGCGCGCAGCATCCCCCCTGTTTCCGCTTGCACATAAGAGTGGCAAGGACTCTCTGCCATTCCACGGGCAGAGGCTGCTGGTGTTGCTTGCTTGCTTGCTTGCCAAGCGCCAGAACCGTGCGCGCTGTAGGGCTTTGAACCGCGTTGCAAAGGTGGCCCCGGTGCAGTGATATTGCCGCACCCATACGCGTGCTGCAGTCACTGAGCAAGTGCCTGCTGCGGCGGTCAGCCGCTGTGGCCCTCATTGTCCCATGTGCCCTGGGCTAGGCGTTGCTTTAGGCGCTGGCTGGGCGTGCTGCTCACGAGTGTGGCCTTGGGAGCAAGGCTTGCTGTGCCGGACTCTTCTTGCCGCGTATTGACAGCTGCTGTGTAGACGTATGTAGACGCTTTGGGCCGGAGGCACGGACCCTTGTGCAGGCAGGAGGGCAGGGAACTGGCTTCTGGCTGCTGCTGCTGCTGCTGCTGCTGCTGCACCACCTGTTTGCTCGACTGGTCATACTGGTTGCACATTGCAACAAGTGGCCTGTCGGTACGGTGTCGGGATGCGGCCCGCATGCCAAGCAAGATATCCAGAGGTGCAGATGCGATCGGAAGCAGCAAGCAGACACAATGAGGCACGAACGACTTGCCCAACTCCATAGTGCCCTCTAGCGGCGAGATAATGTGCCCACCCGCACCGCCGCGGAGGCTCCTATGTGCAAGTAGCACTCCCTGTCACACACGGAACGCATGCGCGCACCCTTCACCCATCGCCACCCAGCAGCTCCGTGACTGCATGCTGCACCTCGTCACCATGCAGTTGCCCGCAGGCAAAGCGCGTCAGGCGCGGCAGGCTGCGTGTGAATGCCTCGAGCACGTGGTGATTAGCGGCGTCCACGCGCAGCTCGTGCACCTCGGCCGCCAGGGCCAGCACGCCTGTGAGTGTTGCGGGAGGGAGCAGTGAGAGGCAATGCGTGCCAAGGGTGTGGGATGACGCTGGCAACCATCTTGTGTGTGTGTGGGTGGGTGTGGGGGGGGGGTATTTGCATCTGTTTGGGCGCCTCGGCGGGGTTGGAGCCCACTACAGGGCGTATCAGATGTCTCGCAGCACTCAGGCACGCGAGCCAAAGACAAAAAAGTCCTGATGCAGGGGCACGCCTTCCATGCCGCGTGTGTGATTTGCCCATCATTGCCACCCGAAAACCAGCACAAGGCCCGCACGAACTCACCTTCAATCGCCCAGTCAGGTGCAGCCTCAAAGCCGCACATGTGCAGCACGTGCAGCTGCGGCAGCGGACGCAATGGTGGCACTGGTCCAGTGGTGCTGCTGCTGGCCTGCTGTGGCGCCTGCTGTGCCGTTGGCAGCTGATGGGCTGCTCCTGCTGCACCTGCTGCACCTCCTGCACTTGCTTCCTCGTCTACATCAGGCGGCCAGGTGCAGAACGAGAGCTCCAGAATTTGCAGCCGCTGGCACCGCTGCAGGCTGGCCAGGATGCAAGGCGTGACGTGCACGGCGCTCAGCTGCAGGTGGGTGGCCAGCGGCAGCAGCGGCAGCGGTAGAACAGGCGGGACCGGCCGCGGCTGGCAAGGTTGCTGGCGGACGTACATGTGCAGGTGCAGGCGGGCTGGCTGCCACGCTTGGAGGAGCGATGTGAGGTCCGCTGACGGTGGCGGCTGGCTCCGCATGTCCCACCGGAGCGTGAGAGCGTGCTGCTGCGTGTGGTGCTCCACGACAATGCGAGCGAGCGTGCGCGAGGTGGCGAACAGGGCGAGACGCGTCCGGGCG